>MNCI01026314.1:117522-127672 GCA_015680685.1 Gnetum montanum | reverse complement strand
ACTATATAACTAACTTAGATCCACAATGCAAGCACTCACTACCTACTCTCTAAGATTACAAAACAAAACTACAAGATTTTGGCTACTCTATTGATAAAATAATGTAATACATATCAAGAGAACACATATTTATAGGCAAAAATAGACACTACATCGATGGGACCATGACAATGCATCATTGCATGTGTTGATGGGGTTATGTTCACGGGATCATGTCAATGGCTATGTCAAAGCAGCTGCATCAAGGCAGTTGCTTCGAAGCAGCTATGTCAAGGTAGCTACATTGAAGTGACTACATCAAGGTAACTACATTGAGGTAGCTACATCAAAGTAGCTACATTGAGGCAACTATGTCAAAGTAGCTACGTCGACGTAACCTTGTTGACACAACCAATCGATGCTTTATCATACCCCCACTACTAAATAAAAACTCATTCTTGAGTTAACAATATAGGACTAAGCTTTCTTATAAAAAATTTGGAAATGATGGGATCATTGATTAATGCTAACTACTGACTAACTTTGAGTGTGACATTATAAAATTTTATTCTAGTGGATGCATACAAAATAACAAGGTGACAAAAAGACTAGATAGACATTGAAGATTACAAAATTTACAAAGGTCTTCAAAAATCTACTAAAGATGATTCTTCTTATTGCCACTAGTAGTTGCAGACTTTCAACCTTCATTATTATGTTGATGCTTCTCTAGTTAGGTAGAACATTCTTGAATGATGGACTAAAATTTCTTCTCATCATCCCATAGATCTAACAAGCACGCGATGTTTGAGTTGTTATCTTGTATGGGCTACAAATTGTCCATGTGCATATCCTCCATTTTTTTTCTCTTGGCTTTGTTTTTGTGCCTAGCAAAAAACATTCTTCCTTAGGAATTTATTTTAGCATCACCTGTAGTCACCAAAGGATCAACATTAGTTTTGGTAATTTTTTTATAATTAACCCTTTTTTGAATCCCTTAGTTTGCATATAAGCAGAAGTTGATAGCATACTATGCCCAAGCCTATGAGGTAACTAAAATCATCAAGTTGTTCACATTATTTTGATCAATTACTATTAGTTACCATAATATTTGAAAATAGGATGTTGAAAAAATTTCAAAAATTTTAAAGCAGGCATCCCTAGCCTCCATCACTAATAAGTGTAACTTCAAAATCACACAATTTTTCAAATAATTAAAACCAAAGGTTTGTTTCAAAATATGGCTAACAAATATTAATGGATATGGAAATAGAAAAGTAAGAAAAATTAATGAAATGAATGAGAAGTAGTCTCAAAATCATGCATAAATTTAGAGATACTATCATTGATGTTCTGGAAGATGTGAAGGTTAGTTCAAATCCATGATCAAAAAAAGTTATGCAAGTGGGTCCTTCCCAAAGTAGGCTCCATCATAATGCCCTTGCATAACCACTTCAATAGATTTTTGTGGACACCCTAGAAGTTAAATGTATATCATGTCTTTGTTCCAAACAATAGACAACTACCTTGGTTGGGATGTTGTACTATACTATACAAAACCATTTGACTCATAATTGCATGTAGTAATGAGGTGAATAATGGTATGAGAAGGAATTGCAGAGATCAAGATGTAAGGTGCTTTACCATGTCCACAATAGGCTCTTGTGAAAAATATGATTAAAATGATTAGCATACCTATCCATCCAAGTTTAGCCCAAGTCCATATCATGAACAGTGACCTCACATTGATGTGTTCCTTCTTACCAACCACCATGAGTCCACAACCATCTCAAAGAATAATCATCACTCCAGAAAGAGAATAAAAGAAAAGAGAAGAAGAAAGAAAGGGCCTTAGTTAGAGGGGTGCATGAGTAACGTGTATTTCCAACCGCATGAACAATGCTTGTAGCCCATTATTGTATCTATGGGGTGTGCTTTGAATTTTCATTATTGTTTTTTTCTTTCTTCTTTTCTTCTTTTTATTGCTCTTTTTTCTCTTTTTCTTTTTTTTTACCTTTCTTTTTTTTTAATTTTTGGATGGAAACCACACCATGCAAAGATGTATCTTTCTTTTTATTAGTTGATGGAGGAGTGATGATACATTCCAAGAGTAGTCATAAACCACACAAAGGAAGTCAAGAAGGAAACCCAACAAGTCCCCTTAAGGTCACACCCTTTACCATTCCCACCTGTTATTCTCTCTTTCTTCTCATTGATGAATTTTAGTTTCATGAAAGAAGAACTGAATTATTTCCATGATAAAAACCTTTTATTCAAAGAACTAGAGGGATGGATGAGGTGGTCTCACTTCTTTACACAATTACTTACCCTATCATCTTGATAGTATAGCACAAAAACCTAACACATAACCTTGACTTCTTCATCATGACTTAACAATATTATTAATAGAAACATAAAATACATTCATAAAACATAAAGGAAATTAATCAAGAAAATCAAAAAATATTAAGAAATGGAAAAAATATTAAAAATCAAAAATTTTAAAAGAAATAGGAAAATGATAAAAAAATTGTAAAACAAAAAAAAAGTAAAAAACAAGTATGAGTTCTTAAACTAGGATGGAGCATCTCCCCCACAACTAATCTTATGGCCACACATTCAGGAGATGGATTGCACAATCCCCTAGTTATACACGACCAGTTTCCCATCTATAACCATTACTAATTTAATTAATCACATGGTAGCACATCTAATATTGGTGATAGTCTCGTTTGGATCATTTGGAGACATTTCTTCATCTGTACTTGAAGACATCTCTATTTTAGAGGATCCATGTGTATTGCTTTTTCTGCTTGATTTTCTATTTTAATTCACAAGTCTCCATATTTAATATCATTTTCCAATGTATAATCAAAGTGTAGGATATCTGTGTCTAAGTCCTCTTTTTGGTTCATTTTCTTAAGTCTAAAACTAATGAGCGAATCAATTGCTTCCATGCATCTTTAAAATAATTTTATATTCTCATTTTCAAGCCACTAGGTATCCTCTAGTTTAGTGGCTACTATGTAGACTAGTTTTACTCACACACTTGTTCCTTAACTTTATTGTGGGTTGTGTTAATATTTTGAATTTATAGTCCACAACTACACCTTTTACTATTAGTAATGTATGAATATTTTTGTCTCTCCATAGTGATAGGTTTATTGTTTATGTTTTGTATTAGAGTTATGATGGTTATTAGCTTTTGCATATGATTAGGAGACATTATTTTTGTGAGGAAGGGTGTTGCACCAAATTGGCCTTGTGCAAGTTTCAATGCACAAGTAGGTCTATGAGTTTTCTGCTTATGTGAGGAAACTACCCTAAAGAAAGGAAATTTCTAAGGTTTTGGTTGAGATCTAATAGCATTATCATTTTTGTATATGTTCATTAATGGTGTGATGCTAAACCTTCCTGTGTTATTGGTGGTGACATATGATGGAGGGAAGTATGAGAATATTGAGGATATGATGGAGGATGATAGATGTGAGGTGGTAATCCTTTAGGAGATGTTGTGGGTTGATGATATTTAGGAAAGTGGTAGTAGTGATTTGAGGTAGAAGAAGTAGAACCAATTAGAGAAATAGTTTGTTGAACATAATATCTGTATGGGTTTATCTGGAAGTAAGGGTAGTGCTGGTTTGATGATGGCCTCTCCCACAACTATGGGTATTACCACTACATTTGATAGTAGTTTTGAGGTTGATAAGAAGTCCCACTAGGATAGTACAGTTGGTTATAGGACTATCTATAATTATCTTGTAAGGTAATTGCCTAGGCATTTGTTTTTGTATGAATATGGGATTCAATGCAAAAGCCCAATACTCATGTAGATGTACATACCTAGGTAATAGCCCTTTAGATGGTCATATAGGCAAATGTCACATCCATCATCCTCTTCTATGGTTGAGTCTATATTCTCTTCTTCTATAATTATTTTCTCTTTTTGCCGATAAGTGTTCCTAGCTATTTCTTGGTTCTTTTTTCTCTTCTTATTTTAACCACTTAATTCATTTTGTGTCTTATGTAAGTTGTAAATTTTTCATTCATAAAGTTTCACATCTTATCTAGCCTTGTTTCAAGCTCATCTATAGACTTTTGTATTAACAAGGTTTTTTGTGAAATCACCTCATCAAAGGCTACCTCTTTTTCTTTATCATAGATATGGAACCTTTTTTTTTTTTGAAGAGTTGGATCCTAGTTATTTCTCTATATTCTCTTATTTACATAGCTCTCCTATATTCTTTGTATCTGATGGACTTTTAATTTGTATAATTGACCTTGGGCATAAATCCTAAGGGTCTCCCTCATTTCATTACAAATCCCATCTATGATGTGGAAAAGTTACTCTTTTTGAGAGAAATCATAGCCAAGAAATATATGTAGTAGAGAATAGTATCTATCCAAGGCCACATTCCACAGTTCATGATTTCTTACCTCCACCCTTGGATTTGTTTTTCTTAGGTTGAACTCTTGCATAAGTTTGGTATTTTTTGTTGAAGAACTCCAACACCATAGACCACTAATGGATTGAATCTAGTTCCAATAATTTATACCAACTTTCAACTTCATCTACTAGTGTCCTAGGAAAGAGCTTAAGCTTTTGCTACTTATGTTCAATATTTTTCAAGGTGCATGCATCATGGAAGGCTTGCAAGTGATGTTTTGGATTAGAATTATAGCCTCCCCTAAATTTAGGAATGTTGTCTATATCAAGTTATTTAATGTGGCTATCCCTTTGATGCCTTTGTCAGGCCCCTAGTAGCTAACAAGGGCTCATCTGTACCAAGCACATCATGGTGATAATCTATATTTCTATTTTTCTTATTGTGATAATCTTATCTATGCTTATTTTGATCTCTTTAATTTTTCCCTTAGGTTTGATTTCTATCTTTATCGTGATCTCATAGTAGAGCTCTATCTCTATACCTATGTTCATCTTCATCAAAACTAGACATTGAAGAGGAATAGGAAGATGAGGAACTAGGAGAATTTTCATGGCTTCTATAGTTCACCCAATGGTCCCTTGATGTATCATTTCTAAATTTAGAGAAGATCTTAGGCCTTGAGGCCCTTCTTATTCTAGGACCTACTCCATCTTCTCTAAAATTGTCTACCTTAAATGAATGTAGTCCTTGAGTGTAATCAAGGTGAAAATGAGCATATGAAACCATTACATGAGGTTGTTCACTCCAAATTTCTTCAGTATAGATCCTATTAGTTCTTAAATGAATGTTCTCATCATATGATACATTATTGATCATATGTGAAGAAGACATATTTTTAACATGTGTCACTTAATATTTTTTGAAATATAAATCATTAATACCTTAACAACAATCATTTATAATACAACTAATCTAGATAACTAGCATCATCCACAGAAATTGTGCTAATGATCAATGGCAAAACCCCCCTACATTCAACCATATGAATCACAAGCATTCATGCATGATCTAGTCAAATTCTATGGATGGGACTAGTTGTGGCATCTTCATCATTAAGCATTGATCACGGTTTGCTATCTTCCCACTTAGACTAGTGATAACTTTATCATATATGGTTTAGTCCAAAGTGAGGCATATGATTCTTGATGTTTTTTCAGCCTTATGCTACTCCTAACAATAATAAAGAAATCAATTATTTAAATTAATTAATAATAGAAAGTAAATTCTAAACTAACCTACAAGCAATGAGTGTCCATTTCTAGCTTGTTGTACATGTTCTAAACCCATGTATCCACTACTAGGATTACTAGGCACTATGCTACTAGGCAAACCAAGCAAATAATGCTACTAGGATTACCAAGCAAATATGTGTTTACAATCAAAACTAGTCACACTCATTTCACCAATTCATTAATATGCATGAAAACATAAATATTAACTAAGTATATGGAATATAAATTGTATTAAAAATAAATTTAATATAAGTAAAAGTGTTGTAATGAATAAGAATCAATCTCAATCTTATTGCCATTCATGAAATGTGTCCAAGTACCACTTGAATAAGACGCCTTATAACTGACTTAGATCCACAGTATGGGTACTCACTAACTATTCTCTAAGATTATAAAATAAAATTGCAAGCATTTGGCTACTCTATTCACAAGAAATGCTAATACAATGTGAGAGAATGCATATTTATAGGTGAAAATAGACACTACATCAATGAGACCATGTTAATGCATCATTCCATGTGTCCATGGGGCTACGTCAAAGTGGTTGTGTTGAGGTAGTTGTGTCCAAGTGGTTGCATCAATGTGATCTCATCAACACAACCAATCAATGCTTCATCACTATTGTTATTCTCTCTAACTCTAACATTAAGAAAATAAACTACAAGAATTTCACTAAGTTCTAAGTAAAAACTTATTTTCAAAGTGATGTTTAGTTGGTATTTATAGGCATGACCATGGTCCACTACATCGTATCTATGATGACATATGCAAAGCTACGATATCATAATTACAATATCATAAATATGATATCATAGACTCATACATAAATTATTTCATCATATTCTTATGACAATATTGATTTTATTAAGTTAAAAGTTGGAGAAGATTTAGTGGAGTCTTATCATCATCATGCAAAGTTTTTGGTGTAAACTCAAATTGTTTCTTAGATAACAAAAAATAAGACTAGAAACTAATTTTAGTAAAAACTTACCTTTGAAGTCAAGGAAAAAATACATGAATGTAGCACATAAGATATGGACTCTTAAAAGATGACATAAGGAGCTTGAATAAATTTTACTTACAACAGCTAAGCAACTTATGCATTTAGAACAACAAGATGCTTAGAAGACTTAGCTTGATGAGGACTACATGCAAGCTAGGTAGAATATTAAGAATACAAATAAGAATAATAGACAAAGTTTAGTTAAGGTATATAAATACTTAACTATAACCAAGAGAAAGAACTTTATCACAGAGCAATAGGAATATTTTACTTACACCATTAAGAACGAATTTAGATAGTTTTGATAACATCATCATCATAAAGCCTCTTCATCATTTAATTTTTTTAAGGATATTTAATCATTTTATAATAAGATATTTACAAACAAAAATGATAATTCTACTACAATTATACAACAAGTACCTCTCCAATTTACTCTTAAGGAAGTCATAAAAGGTATTAAGAAGCTAGCATCTAGCAGAGTTGTAGATTTAGATAGTTTATATGTAAAATTATTAAAGTGGGTAGCATCTACTATTCATAAAAAGGTTTGAGATGAATTGAATTTAACAATGGAGCAAGGATTAAGCTAACATTGAAAAACTAATTAATGAGCAATGAGGTACCTCTATGCCCAACCATACGAATCATAAGCGTTCATGCATGATCTAGTCAAATTTTGTGGATGGCCCTAGTTGTGCATCTAAATTGGTATGTCTTGATCATAGTTAGTTGTCTTCCCACTTGGACTAGTGGTAGCTTTGTCATATATGGTTTAATCCAAAGTGAGGCATATGATAATTGATGTTGTTCAGCCCTAAGCTACTCCTAATGATGATAAATAAATTACTTGTTTAATCTAATCAACAATGGAAAGTAAAGTCTAACTAGCCTATGTGTGATGAGTATCCATTCTTAACCTTCCATACGTGCCTTTGACTTCATGAAACTACTGTTGGGGTTACCAAGCATACCATTATTAGGCATACCAAATGATAACACTACTAGGTTACCAAGTAGTTATACCTAAGTTCTCATGATTAGTCATACTCATTCCACTTAATGAAAAAAAATATTTAAGGGTAATGAATGGCAACATTAACTAAGGAAAACAATAAACATTTAAGCAATTAACAATAATAATAAAGTGAAGTGGATGCTGCAATGATGAAAGTAATCTCAATCTTTATTATCAAACATGTAACATGTCCAAGTATGTCACATGCAAATAAGAATGTCATACAATCACTTAACATCATACTATGGGAATGCACTAGAAACTAACAAAACTTGAAATCTATCAAAATCTATTTTTTTTTCTATCTTTCTATATCCTAACTATCCACCCAAGTGTTGTATTTATAGGCTAGCATAGAAAGGGCAATATTGGATCCCTGACATCAAAGGTTATGCCCCAATATCGGATACCCAACATCATAGCTCCAATATCAGATACTTGATATCATAGCCCTGCAAAACATGACTCATCATACCCCCACAACTGAAAGAAAATTTGTGCTTGAGTTAAACAAAAATAAGGAGCAAGTTCTTTACAAAATATTAGATAGGCATGGAATTATTAACTAACTTAAAAAGCACATAAATTAACTCTTTCATGTTGTAGTGGTGTTTTACAAAAAATGGATACATCATGATAAAACAACAAAACTAGGGAAACTCATGTAGTTACTAGAGGTGGTGGCTCTTCCATGGGTCATTTCCCCTTGTCATCAAGCTTCTAGAATTTATAGTGATTCAAGAGCACCTGCAACTTCTCCTCCTCCATTCTTAGGTCATTTACCATCTAGACTAATGAGTCGATGTGTGTTGAAACTAGTACATTCAATAGATATAGTACCTATGGGAACATCTTATTTACTTTCACATACCATGTTGTGAACTACCATCATTCCTCCTCCAAAGCTCTAGTCTTTTTTTTTAGTTTATTATGATTTGTTAATCATTTATCTAGGTCTAAAGCTATATCTCTTTGCCCATGATAGCAAGCCTTAATTGCTTCTAATTTTGAGTTTACCACATGAAATTTTTGTACAGCATTTTTTCTGTTTGTAAACTCTTTTCCATACAAGGCGTAAGTAGCTACTACTTGTTGTTCTAGCTCATTTTTGGATCAACTTGCTATTAACATGACAAGGTAGACCAAAGCATAGCTATCCAAGATGGGCTACCAGTCAGGATTCTACACTGACATGGAACTGATGAAGGCCTTTGCCATCTAGATTTCTTTTTTATTAATCTATTTTACATGCCAATTTGGTCCCAAAAGTGCTCCTTCAGCTTTTCATGCTTCTTGGCCTTGTTTTTCCACATGCTAATTGCAATTGTAGATTTTTTTGTGAATTGTGTATACTTTTTCCATTGAGAGGGTTTGATTTTCTCTAGCTAATTGATGAGACATGAATTGCGTAGGCCGCGATATCGCATACGCGATATCGTGGTCCGCCACCAAATCTATAAATAAGAGGCGGCACTCCCCTCATTTCTCATCCTAGGTGTAAAGTAGCGAAGCTTTGGCGGATTGATCACCCCAGAGATAGAATATTTTCCATGTCCCGCAGTAGGAGTCCCCCAAGTGAACGGTTCTTTATTCAAGTAGCTTTGTACCTGAACGCAAGTTGTGTACGGCAATAAAGACGAGCTTTGTGGATAAACCTTGCAGTACATGAATAGGTTTATTTAATGTTATTTATTGCTTTCCTAGTATCGCAACATGAGTACGACTTGGTTACGAGCGTTGACGAACGTGTACAGCTAGCCAAGGAATCGGCTACTCATCGCAATTAGATTCTCTCACCCTTTCCTCCTAGAACGTGGGACAAGTACGACTTGATTACGAGCATCTACGGATGTGTACGGCTAGTCAAGGAATTGGCTGCTTGTCACACTTAAGATAGTTAGGTGCCTCAGTACAACCACTTCGAGCACGTGCATTATGTGTGGTAATCCCAATAACGATTAGCATTTGGTAGCCATAGTTGCACAGTTCAGGGTGTGTACGGCAAGTGGGAACGGATGCTGACACTAGGACTTAGCACTGTAGTTAGAATTAGTTTTAGTCTCTCAACCCTTTACCGTTTAGCATAGGAGATAAACCAGAAATACCAAAAAATTCATATACCTCGGACTTACTTAACCATACACTGTGACAACAACAAGTAAGTCTGGGAAGACAACGATTAATTAACCCCAAGTGTTCCTTGTGGCATTTAGGCATTTAGTCTGTGGAGTTCGATCAGATCGTGCGTGCTACGCTCGTTTCATATGGTTGAGTGTAGGGGTAAGTCGCCACTCATCATTGGCGCCATTGCTGGGGACTAAGTTTTTTTTACGCCAATTAGAACATTAGGAAATCTTTCATATCATTGTGAGCTTTAACGAACCTTCAGGTTAATTAGTTGATTAAGAACATATATAACGGTGAATAGCACACCATTAAAATGGCTTCTTCTCATGAAATTAACTCACCT
>MNCI01026314.1:86966-104985 GCA_015680685.1 Gnetum montanum | reverse complement strand
TCTAGGACTCCTACTGCGGGCACATGGGAAAAATTCTAACTCTGGAGTGATCAATCTGCCAAAGCTTCGCTACTTCTAGCCAGGATTGGGAAATGAAGGGAGTGTCGCCTCTTATTTATAGATATGGCGGTGGACTGCGATATCGCATACGCGATATCGCAGGGAAAGACGCGATATCACGGCACATGTAGGTCGCGTCTCATCAGTGGTCAACCTTGCTTTATCAATAGCAAGTTGTTTATTCTTCTCTTGTGTGGTGATCAATGCCTTCTTATGGGCATATGCTTTGCTTCGGTGGCTGAGGCATTATAGATTGCTTTCTCCTTTTCATATTCAACAACTTTTTTCTCTTAAATCAATTGGCTCAACTACTTTATTCAGAATTATATTACCTCGTTAGGTGCAACAAACTAGGAAGGCTCCCTTGTTTCAGGTCTCAAAGCAATGAGCTCTTATTGTAATATGTGCACTTCTATTTCTGTGTGCTTTGCCCTAGTCTCTATCATGACTAATTTTCCTTTTGTGGTGATGAGGTCAAATTATACTACAATGACATCACTAGGGATGTTGAATAGAGTTATCATTACTTGTCCAATCTACAACAATCTATTAAGTACATCCTCATGGGTCGTAGGAGTCATTAAAGTTCCAACTAACATTTGCACATCTCTGGTTCCAATCAAATCTACCGAAGGCACAATAGGCATATTAAAATATTTTTTAATGTGATATGTGATAACTTCTACTATGCTTGCAGCATCTTGGTGCTACGTGACCATGACTATGCACCTTCTCCTGTTACGACCATTACTTGAAAAGATGCGACATTTCTAGAGATCTATTATGACCATTGGGCTTCTCCTTCTAATTACAAAGAAATCTATTCCCTTGATGGATTGGCACAAACTATAGGTTTCATGGCATCATTAATGACCTAGAAGAGGTTTGATTCATTCCTACTTTCCCAACTAAGATTTTTAGCTAATCTCCACAAATGGCTAATTATAGGCCTATAGCCTTGTGGCGATGGTGATGGATCTTACAGCTCTTGTCGTTGAACTGGTTCTTGCTTGGATTCCTTTTCTAGTTCTTGTTCTGACTCCTTCTCTAGTTCTTATTCATCACCAAGGTCTTTCCTTGGTGTTGCGGGCTTGAATAATTTAGTGAAGGAAGCATTCTAAGCCCTCCTGGGAACATCATTGGTGTAACCTAGGATTCCAACATGCTTGCATAGCTTTATAATTAGGCAAGAAAATGGAAGTATCAACTTCACTACCTTTCTTTCATCAAACCACCTTTGAATTTCCATGAAGTACAACTAAGCAAGATTGGCATTGTATTTGCCTAGCAAAATTGCACTTCCCCTAGTCACATAAGTTGATATTCTATTGAGCCCTTTAGTTGGGAAGAGGTGGTATGTGCCAATTTTGAAGTAGATTCTCTCTTTCAAGGTTAACTCATTATATATCTTGTTTTCTTTGTTGTATGCTTGCTTCAACCATAGTTTCTTGGTTTCTACATTAAACCTTGTAGATAGTTACACTACCTTGGCCCCCACATTAGGTATGTTTAGAGCCTCTATGATGGCCTTGATTGAAAAAGAGATAGAAACTCCACTGATGTTAACAATCGTGCCTTCTTCCCTATTATGTCAAAATTGGTACGTCTCACCAAGGTACCAATGCCCACTTTTAGAGAGCATGTACCATAGAGGCAATGCCCAAAGCTAAGTTTTGACCCCCTTAGGAAAAATGCCATGAATGACCTAAAGTTCATTTCCATGATGATTGCGTTCAACATGGATGACTCTTGGATGGCTTGGAGGCATTCTTGGGATAATGTGAGGTGTTGTCCTTGCACTAGAGCTTATGGTTTTGTGGCCTCCCCTTAGATCAACTACCCTATCATAGGAGCCTCTTAATGAATGCTAAATGAATTGGCCTCCTGTTCTTCATGCTTAGTTGGTGGGCTTTGTTCCTCTAATCGGTCCCTATCACCTCTTGGGAATTTGCTTGCATCTTGCAAAGGTCCTTCTTGTCTACCTCTTTTTGGGGCCATCTATAATCAATTAGGGATTTAGTGTTACTAAGGTGTTTTCCATTTATCCTCAACAAGTTTATACCTTACTCATGACCTTTGTTCTATTAAGTTCTTAGCTCATGTTGTAGAGTTAGAAAAATTTTTAAGAAAATTTTCCAAAAAAGTGCTAACTTCTTTTATGACCCTCCACAATTAGCTTCTTTTCCCTTGTCTATGTCTTATCATGATGGTTATGATCCCTTGGTCGAGAAAATTAATGGTTCTAGCATTCATACGATTTATTGTCCATTAAAATATTTAAGGTTTTTAACATGCTTACCCTTATAATACCTTTCGAGAAATACTAAATTTCAAAAAATTGACACAAGTTTTCCATGCAAGCACCCTCCCCCAACTAAATTAAATACTCTAGGTTCAACTAGACTTAAAACCCATGAAAATTGAAGTGGTATGGAGCAAGATATCATATGTGTAAGTTGGTCACGTAAAGCTTTGAGTTGAGAGAGAAAAATGCAAAAACTCCCCTAGCTTCAAGTGATGATAATGAATTTTTTGAACACCATAGGGATCGAATTTTAGCTTTTTATGGATCCAATATTAGGTATCCAATGTCAAGTCCCACCCAATATTGGGTATCCAACATCAAGTCCCACGCAATATCAGGTAGTCAATATCAGGATGCTTGGAAACGCATTTAATGAAGATACCCAGCATGGAAAATGAAGCTTTATGATCAGTTAGAAGGTTTCATGTAAAATCTACAACTTTGGGATAAGTGAGAATTCATATTAAGGCACCAAAAGTATTCAAAGATAGAATCACAGTCATTAACAACTTTAGAAGATCTAAGAAAAGGGGTATTGGATTCATGGTGTAGAACATATCAGTTATATGAGAAGGAAAGGTTCTGAGTTTATCATTAATTCATTTGGAAGGTTTAACATGATGCGATTGTGCTATAAAAGTACAAGTCACAATAGTTATACAAGTGGGTCCTCTCCAAAGCAGGCCTTGCCTTTAATGCCCTTGTCTAACCACACCTAAGAATGTCCATAGGCACCAAAGGGATTGAATGCAACACATACCTATTGAACAAAACAAACATGTTAAAACCACCAATTTGAGAAAATAATTCTATGTTACACAATGCCATAAGTTAGAATCATGCAGACATTAAGATGAAATGGATTTTAGAAGGAATTACAGAAATTGAGACATGAGGTGCCTTACAATAGGCATAATGAATCCTTGTGTGTTATTAATGGTTAAAGTAATCAATAGCTCTTCTTTTCAAGATTCAAACCAAGTCCAAACCATGTTCCAGTGACATTGCATTATTTCATCTCTTTGATTAACAACCATAAGGTTGCCATCATTCTAAGCAATAGCATCACTTGGCATTTTTGTCCACGGAAGGAGTTTACTCGTGGCACTCTTTTTTTATTTTTTCTCTTTTCTTTTCTTTTTTTTTAAGGAAATTCTAAGAAGCCACCAACCTTTAGACATGGGTAACATGTCTTTCTATGGGACCCTCAAAAATTTATTCAATGCCTTTTTATTTTACTCTTATCTATGTCAACCTTACCAGAGGACTACCTTTAGGCATGGGTAACATGTCTTTCCAGTAACATGATAAGGAAGCACTTATTTTACTCTTACTCTTATTTTTCAATAGATCTACAAGGATATAATTACAACCTTGGCAACATGATAGAACATACAAAAGAGATTCCACAAATTTCATTGATGTCACACCCCTTACATTCCCACTTGGTTCTTCACTTTTCTATCCAAGCACAATGATTACAAATTTATTTTTAGTTTGATGATGAAAAAGAATATCATTATCACCATGGTAAGAACCTCTTATTAATGGAATGGGTGGATGAATTATGTGACCTCACTATCCAAATAATCAGTTCCTCATGACTCGACAACATAGAAAAAACCTCATCTCAATGGACTACATGATGTCATCTTATTGATAAGCAAGATTACTAACAAAGGAAACAAAAAAAAGTGTGGAAAAAACTAAAAAGAATAGGAAAAATTCATATCAAGAAATGAGAAAATGATCAACAAATTGTAAACAAAAAGATAAAAAACACCTATTAATTCTGAATGTTAAGATGGGGAATTTCCCCCATGACTAAGCATTTGATCATGATAAGAATCAATAAGTGGATAGGCAGGCTTCATGCATTTGTAAAAAAATCTCAAACTTATTTTACTCTTACTCTCATTTTTCAATAGATCTACAAGGATATAATTACAACCTTGGCAACATGACAGAACATACAAAAGTGGTCAAAGAGATTCCACAAATTCCATTGATGTCACACCCTTCACATTCCCACTTGGTTCTTCACTTTTCTATCCAAGGACAATGATTATGAATTTATTTTTAGTTTGATGATGAAAAAGAATATCATTATCACCATGGTAAGAACCTCTTATTAATGGAATGGGTGGATGAATAATGTGACCTCACTATCCAAATAATCAATTCCTCATGACTCAACAACATAGAAAAAACCTCATCTCAATGGCCTACATGATGTTATTTTATTCATAAGCAAGATTACTGACAAAGGAAATGAAAACAAAGTGTGGAAAAAACTAAAAAGAATAGGAAAAATTCGTATCAAGAAATGAGAAAATGATCAACAAATTGTAAAACATAAAGATGAAAAACACCTATTACTTCTGAATGTCAAGATGGGACATTTCCCCCATGACTAAGCATTTGATCATGATAAGAATTAATAAGTGGACAAGCAGGCTTCATGCATTTGTAAAACAATCTCAAACTTTTATTTGCAAGTCACTAGGTATCTTTTGATTTAGTGTCAATTGCATAGATAGGTTGTTGTTCACACACTTGGTTGTTAAATGTATGGTGGATCAAAGTATGAGCTGTGTGAACTTTGCAAATGTCTAACCCATGACTGCATCCTTTATCATGATTAGTTATGCATGGATTTGTGTCTCTCCACAGTGCTAGATTCATTGCTTCTGTTAGGTGTTCGAGTTACAATGGATGTTAGCCTTTACATAGGATTGAAGGACGTTGGTTGTAAAAGGAAAGGTGTTGCATTTGATTGGCATTGTGCTAGTTTGGATGAGTTAGTAGGTCCATCAATGGTGCTCTTATGCATGGGAGCCATCCTAAAGAAAGGATATTTCTGAGATTGTGGTGGGGACCTACTGGCATTATCATGTATATGCACATTAGTAGCACAAGCGGCATTCTTTTGTTGATGTTGTGATGCTAAACCTTCCTATGTTGCTGACTATGACATGTGATGGGGTGGAGTATCAAAATATCAAGGATATGTTGGAGGGTAAGAGGTGTAAGATGGTGATCCTTCAAGAGATGTCATGAGTTGATGATACTAGGGAGAGTGGTAGTAGCAATTTGAAGTAGAGGACGTAGAACTAGTTGGCAAAATGGGTTGTTAAACATAATATTTGTATAGGTTCAGCTAGCAATAAGGCTAGGGCTAGTTTGATGATGGCCTCCCCCATGACTATGGGTTTCACCACTGTAGTTGATGATAGTGTTGAGGTTGGTAAGAAGTCCCCCTAGGACAGTACTATTGGTTGTAGGATTATCTATAATTACCTTGTGAGAAAGGTAATTTCCTAGGGATGTGCTTTTGTACGAACTTGGGATTTAATGCAAAAGCCCAATACTCATGTAGATGCAACATGACTAGGCAATATCCCTTTGATTTGTAATATATGCAGATGTCACATCCCTCATCTTCTTCTGTGGTTGAGTCTATAGCCTCTTGTTCTTCAACCATTTTCCCTATTTGCCGATAAGTGTTCCTAGTTGTTTCTTGGTTCTTTTTCCTTTGTTTATTATGATCACTTGATTCGTTTTGCATTACTTTCTCCTCTATAATTTCTATCAAGGTTGTAACTTTCTCATTTATCCATTCTAACATCCTATCAAACCTTGCTTCAAATTCATCAATAAACTTCTATATTGACAAGGTTTGTTGTAAAATCACCTTATCTATCACATCCTCATTCCCAAATGATGCTACTAACTAATGAAGATGGTGTCTCTTCATAACAAGTGTTATTATTATCTTAACAAGGCCCAAAAGGGTAGTTGTGATTAAGACCTGAAAGGGCATGTTGTAATAATAGACATGTCTCTTGAGGTAACCTTTGGGGATTTGACCTAAGACATTTATACCTAAGGTTAGAGGTCATGCTAGCATGGAATGGTGAAGCTAATATAGGCAAGTCATGGGGTGGCAGAGCTGGTATAGGCAAGTCACATGAAGTCAAGTGAAGTAGGATAGGGAGTGGACTGGCCATCCCTTCTGGGTAAGTTATAGGCCTAATTGTGGTGATAGTGGTAGATTACCTTTAAGGGATAGATGCAAAAGGAAGAAAACCCCAAGGAACACTCTCAAAGCATGATTTAGATATGCTATTCTATATCAATAAAGCATTCTTTTCTTTCTTCTTTTGCATTTTTCCTATTATTTCCTTTATACATAATGTCATATATCACTTATATTTTGTGTTTGGTATATTTTCTTTGTACGCATAATGTCTAATATATCGTATATTTGACATTTTCCATGACATCCGAGGATGGGATGTCACAATTGGTATCAGAGCCAACCACGACCCAAGGACCATTCAGAACCATGGGCCGACTACAACATGAATCAAATGATGAACCTTGAAAGCCATAACATAGCCATTGATCATCACCAAATGTACTATATATTTATAATTTAAGTCAGAAAATACCTTTTCATTAACTTCACAAACAATGGATTAGGCATCTAGATCCCCAGAAACCAACAAAGTTTTTTTCATGGATATCATTAACCGATAAAGATTTGATCACACCTCATAAAATTCATCAATTACAAGAGATGTTGGTAAGATAATGATACACTACTCTAAGTAACTCTTACCCATCTTAATAGTATAATTATTAATTGATTAGGGTCATTATTTTTTTGAAATTCACTATCCAAATAATCTAGAAGATTCCAAGTTACCATATGTCCTTTTAATTCCTGAAAAATCAACTTCATTTTTGAACCCTAAAACTATGTCCAATGCATAGTACTTGTCGACAATTCCAATGGTACAAATTTTTTTTAAAGTTTCTTGTTATACATGTATTAAAATAATATTAAACTATTATTATTATTTATTTTTAAAAAAATGTCAAAAATTTAGAGTCAATCTCCATTTACCCATACCAAACCCTTACCTTGTCATCCAGTGAACCACCATGCCAACTACCAAGGCAAGGTGAAATAAAATAATAATAAAAAGTTAAAAAATAAAAATGTTTTCTTTAATTTCAAAGTTAAAAAAAATGTGTTGACCGGCTAGGCTTGTGGCCAGCCGCGGCCAAACCTACAACTAGTTTGACTGTGTCAATCACCCACCGTTATTTTCCAAACCCATCCTTCTTAACCCACAACACAATATTCAACATTTGCATTCATGGATGTGTGGAAAGGATTCACTGCAGTTGAATGGTGTTTCAATAGCACAATGAGCAATCATTCTTGTTGCCTGCAATTTGTATGTTAGAGCATGAGTATCCTAGACTCATTCCAAAAAATACATAAATCTGGTACGCAATTCCAAAATTGGTGTATCAGCAAATAAAAACTAAAATTCAATGCTTTAAACCCAAGATACGTAGTGATGAGACGCGACAAGCACTGAGCCGCGATATCGTGTCTTCCCCTGCGATATCGCGGTCCGCCACCATATCTATAAATAAGAGGTGGCACTCTCTTCATTTCCAAATCCTGGCTAGAAGTAGCGAAGCTCTGGCAGATTGATCACTCCAGAGTTAGAATTTTTCCCATGTGCCCACAGTAGGAGTCCTAGAGTGAACGGTTCTTTATTCGAGCAGCTTGTAACCTGAACCCAAGTTGTGTACGGTAATAAAGACAAACTTGATTGGATAACCTTGCAGCACGTGGCTTTATTTATTATTGTTTATTTACTGCTTTCCTAGTGCGCACAAGTACGACTGGATTACGAGCGTCTACGGACGTGTACGGCTAGTCAAGGAATCGGCTGCTTGTCGCAACGCATGAGTACGACTTGATTACGAGCATTGGCTTCTTGGTAACGCAATAGCGTATTCCAAGATTCTGCGCTTGGTAATCCCAGTGGTAGTCCAATGTGTATGGCTAGTCAAGGAATTAGCTACTCATTGCTAGGCTAGAACATGTGATAAGTACGACTTAGTTACGAGCACCCACGGGTGTGTACGGCTAGCTAAGGAATCGGTTGCTTATCACACTTAAGCTAAATAGGTGCCTCAGTACGACCACTTCGAGCACTTGCGTTACGTGTGGTGATCCCAGTAACGATTAGCGTTTGGTAAGCCACAGTTGCATAGTTCAGGGTGTGTCTGGTAAGTGGGAACGGCTGCTGACCCNGCCGAATCTAATTCCAATCCCTGGACTATATGCGTAGATTTTGACAATCATTTCACAAAGTTTTGGTAGAAAATGTAGTTTCTTTTTAAACAAATATGTATGATATGAATGAGAGTCGGGTCGGGCCATTTAGTAATTGTCTCAGGCCCACACTCTATCCACTCTGTTTCAAATTTGAATTAAATCCAATGATCTTGTGGNTAGTCTGCGGAGTTCGACCGGATCACGCGTGCACGCTCGTATTCGTATGGTTGAGTGTAGGGGTACCTCGCCACTCATCACCTAACAAACCCACAAGATCATTGGATTTAATTCAAATTTGAAACAGAGTGGATAGAGTGTGGGCCTGAGACAATTACTAAATGGCCCGACCCGACTCTCATTCATATCATACATATTTGTTTAAAAAGAAACTACATTTTCTACCAAAACTTTGTGAAATGATTGTCAAAATCTACGCATATAGTCCAGGGATTGGAATTAGATTCGGCCCTTCATCAGACGAAATCAAAACTAAATTTAGGCCTTCGATTACATGAAGGATTTATTTCATAATACGCGTTAAGAGACAATCACAACAAATTCTTGTGAATTGTAAGATCTATAATATCTAATCATCCAAAGGTTCGCGCAAAAAAACATTTTACAAGATTCATGGATGTTTGTCAACACAGTTTCACCAAATCTAGGCAAAGCCCAGAAACCCAAGATTGATAAGTGCAAGCCAATATCCATTCTACGCTACAACACACAGAAGGACAAACAGACGGACGGATGATCTACAGCTTGACCAAACATAACAAATCCTAAATCTGGAACTGTGTTTATTCATTCGCCACTGAGAATGAACCAAAATTACCAAATGATCATCAATGTAAAGCCCAAATCAGTACAGGGCATGGCATCCAAAAAGAACATTCAAATATGAAGGTCATTCTACGGTGATTTGCTGCCAAAGTTTGAATGAACACAAACTGAACAAAAATGGGGGGGTTGTTAAGGTGATGTGCTAGCTAGAGAAGAAAAATTAAATCCAAAACCTTACCAAAGCCCAATGTTGCAAGATGACCCCCCCAGTCAACCTGCAACAAGACAAAAGCTTATCGCACCCCCTGGGATGACAGCTGAAGAAGGAGATCAATACACCTAATTCAAAGAGAATTCAGTTGGAAAAGGTAATATTATTGAGAAAGCCTAGTTCACGACAGTGAAGTTGAACATTACTAGCAATAGAGCATTTCATATCGTAGTCAAATTCATTGTAGTTTGTGTTTTGATACCAAGCATCTAGACGACATTTCCAAATAAAGAAGATAATCTCAAATAGGAGGATTTTCCAGGCTTTTTGAAGGTGACGCTTAACACAATCATCTTGAAGGATACATTGAGGAAAACTAAGAGAATGATTAGGAAGGAAGACTTGGAGAGATTTACACCATTGCCAAATGTATTGAGAGAATGAGCAATCCCAAAAGACGTGTTGAAAAGAATCATCCGCTTTACAAATGGGGCATTTAGGATGATCAATTCCTAAAAAATGAAGCCTATGTCCGATGGGAAGACCTTGATGAACCAAGGACCAAAACAAGAAACGATGCTTAGGTTGAGCCTTGGAAGTCCAAATCCGACGAAAAATAGTTTTCCACTGGTGATCCTCAAGATGTAAACTCCAACGTCTATTTAGAGTGGAGAATTGAAAAGCTTGCGCATGAAACCAAGATTGGGCTTTAGAGATACGTAAAGAGCAAAGAGGGGAACCGTCAGGCCAAAACCAATCTTCATACCAAGGAATATTATTATGCAACTTATGCACAACAAAGTTAGAAAGAACATGCTCTATGTGTTGGTAAATGATAATATCTTGTCTTTGAAACCCCCATTTAACTTTTGCCTGTGTCCAAGAGAGGGTAGGAGAATCATTTCTAACAGTATATAGTTGGTCAATATGGTGGAGATTGTGGTCAGCAAAACGATTGGCTCTATGAGAGAATTCATCATAGAGACAACCTCCATTCTTTTTGAAAATAGGAGACCACCAGATCGAGTGTGTCGATAGAGAGTGCAAGCTTATATGGGAAGGTTTCCATTGCAACAAGCCTCTAAGTTGGCTCCAACATCGCCAAATTTGCTTAAACCAGAAAGAACCTTTGATCTTCTGAGAGCCTTCACTAAAAATCCAGTTACTCCAATGAGTATTTTGCCATCTGTGATGAATACCAAGACAGGAGATGTGATGCCTAAAAAGGATCTTCCAAGCTTCATCTCCTTCAATACACCGAGTCACCCATTTGGAGGCCAAGAGAATACTCTGGTGCTCAATAGAGGCAAGGCCTAAGCCCCCGTGTTCTTTACTTAAAGTGCAAGTATCCCAAGCTACTCGATGAAAAGCTTTGTGATCATCCTTATCCCCCCAAAGGAAATTTCTAAGTATGTTGTTGATGCATTGAAAAGAGGATTTGGAAGGAGCCATAAAGGAAGAGTAGTAGACATGCGTGGAGCTCAAAATATGGTTAACGACAATAAATCTACCTGCAAGAGATAAGGGTTTAGAAGCCCATTTCAAAGCTTTATGTTTCACCTTTTCCACCACATTGTTCCATATGGTAGTGGGAGTAGCAAATAGAGCAATAGGGATGCCTAGGAGGGTGAAATTATCAGTAGGAGATAGCCACTTGATATCAAAATGATAAGTCCAAGGAGGCCTAGGAGAGAAGCTAGATCGGATGGCTTGTGTTTTGTTCCAATTGATCTTAGCTCCTGAGGCTCTACAGTAAATATCTATGCAATGCAAGGCAGTGTTAAAATTATTATGGTCCTCAATCAAAGTAATAAAAGTATCATCTGCAAACTGGCTGTAAACAAGATCCTTTGCTTGTTGTGGGAGAGAGATACCTCTTAGCTGCATAGAATTGTTATGAGATCTAAGAACAGCTCCAAGAGCATCAGCAGCCAGAATGAAAAGATAAGGGGCTAAAGGGCACCCCTGTCGAACTGATTTTTGAAGCTCAATGACCTTAGAGAAGGATCCGTTAATGCAAATGACTGACGAGGCCTCTGACAAAACAAGATCGATATGTCTTTCAAAAACATTACCTAAGTTATGGTGTTTGACTATACTTTTTAAAAAGGACCAATCAAGCATGTCGTAGGCTTTGGCAAAATCCAACTTAAGAAGAATGGCATTTTGATTAGTGGAAGAAGCCCAATGCAAGCCCTCAATAGCAGTAACAACATTATCTAAAATATACCTTCCTTGAACAAAACCGGTTTGCTCCTTGCTTATAAGATGAGGAAGAAAAGGTTTAAGTTTATTAGCGATAGCTTTGGCTACTATTTTGTAGATAACATTCAAGAGAGTGATAGGGCGCCAATTACTTATGTTCATGCGATCTCCTGACTTGGGGAGAAGCTTAATAATACCAGCATTAATCTGCTTACCAAAGGATCCTACCCTGAGAGCTTCCTTATACACACTATAGACAATGTCTTGAAGAGTAGGCCAGAATTTCTTAAAAAATTCTGTGGGAAGGCCATCCATACCAGGGGCTTTACCATCATGGAGTTGTTGAAGAGCATTACCAAGATCCTGTTTGGAAAGAAGAGAAGCATCACCAAAGATGGAGCGATTAAACGGAGTAATAGCTCCTAAGCAAGTATTAACTGCTATGGGGTCAATCGCCTCTTTTCGAAAAGTTCGAGAGTAGAACTCAAAGAAGGCCTGTAAAATGTCATCCTTGGAGGTGAAGATATTGTCTTCGACTTGAATAGCTGGAATTTTATGGGACGGGTTCCCCCCTTTGAGTAGACGAAAAAAGCCAGTAGTAGCCTGGTCACCCATGCGAAGCCAAGAGAGACGAGCACGGAGATGAGCACCTCTAGCTTCATAGTGATCCATGATACGTAGGTTCTCTTTGGCATGTTTCAAACGACTAAAGTGAGCCTCAGTAGCCTCCTCTTTATTGATAGTATTTTGAAGAAGGGAGATTTCCTTATGAAGGTTGGACTTGTGAGAACTTAGTCGTGAAGCCACCAGTTTACCCGCATGTTTGGAAAACCGTTGGAGGCGGATACAAGCATTATTCCACCAATCAATCCAACCATCTTCACCAAGGGGTTTAGGATGCACATTCCAAATTTGCATCAATAGAGAGCAAAGGGAGGAACTATGAAGAAAGGCAGTGTTAAAGATATAAAGATCGTTAGAAGAGTAGGAGTTCCCAGAGTGGGAAAGAGACCAATGAATAGGATAATGATCAGACAAAACCTGGGTATAATCTGCTTGGACAGGGGCACCGTTGGTAGAAGTAAAATGAATAAGGGGATTAGTAGATAGATAAACCCGATCCAACCGAGAAGAGATGTAGGAAGCACCATGTCTAGCATTACTCCAAGTGAACCAATTAGAGGTACTAGACGAGGAATAGTTTTCATTAGCTTCGTGCAACTTTAATTGACGTTTCAACAAGAGCCACTCAGAAAGCTCCCTGTTATCTAAACCACCCCTTTGCCCTCCAACTTTATCCTTTGGATGCTCAGTCATGTTAAAGTCCCCTGCAATAATCCAGTTAGCTTTGGGTAAGTTGTGCCTGAGCCAATTCCACAAGAGCTTCCGATCAGTTGAGTGACAAGGAGCATAAATGGAGACAATCCCTAAGATCTCATTAGCGTACCGTAATCGAACCCAACTACAATACCCTAAAGTGTCACAACCGTGATCAAGAACAGACTCCTACCACTTATTATGGAGAAAAATTATAGCCCCCCCTTTACCAGGTTCATGGTGAGTAAGAACATAAGAACTATTGGGAAAAATGCTCTGGCAACAAATTTGAAGATTGAATCCTTGGATTTTAACTTCTTGAAGACAAACAACATCAAAGGAATGTCTTCGAATATAATCTCGAACTATATATCGTCGACGAGGGTCTGAAAGGCCCCTAACATTCCATGAACAACACTTCATTGGGTTTGTGTAGAAGAAGGAGGATCCTCCTCAACCACCAAGGCCTTAAAAGAATTCCTAGATTCAAAGTTGTTAACTAGAGAACGTCGAGCACTTGTAATTTTGTTGATGGACTGGCTAGTACTAGTCAATGATCGATGCCCTTTAGGGAAGGCACTGAAGATAGGGTTATCACGTATGACCAAGGCATAAGATTTCTGGATAACACGCTCCCAACCACTAGTAGCATCTTTTGGGGCCCTTTCCTGATTAAGAGGAGTCTTAGTAACATTAGTATCATTGGTTTTCATATCTTCCACGTTGGACACCTTAGAATCCGAAGAAGGAGGTTTAGTTGATTGACCTCGACATTATCCTTGCCTATGTCCTGAGATATGTTTTGAGATTTTAGTTCTTCACTAACTTGTTCTGCTAAAATTTTCTCAGCTTCAAGCTTGGCCAGTAACTTCGGGCATTGAGCTTTACGGTGGTTCGGATCAAGGCAGTAATAACAACTGTTGGGAAGTGTAAGATATGAGATTTTCTGAACAAAGGTCTTTCCTTTTACATTAACTTCTAGTGAATCAGGACGTGGCTTTTGCATATCAATTTTGACGCACACTCGTCAAGTGGGTAGTGAACGGAAGCCTGAAAAGCTCTCCATTCCGATGACTTCCCCAACTTGTGCAGCAAGGATATCAACATGGGGAGAAAAATGAGGAGGGAGTCCTAGAAATTCGATCCAAACCAACAAAATACTTTTGCTAGCTTTTGCAAGATCGAAATCCTCCTTCCAGGGTTGAAGGACTAAAAAAGAATCATAAACATCCCAAATAGACTGTTGTTTCACGAACTCTGCCATAGCCTTAGTTTCAAAAGCAAACAGAAAAAAGCCTTTTGTGAGATTGGAAGCTAAGGTTATTCTAATATTACGAGGTTCACAAAATTTTTTAACCTAATCCTAGAACACCGAGGCAGGAGGAATCCTACCAATGAAGAAGCCAATTGTGTATAGGTGAGTAAATGTTTGTATGGTTTGGTCAAAGATGTCTTCTGGAAAATCAAAACATAAAACAGAATCATTTGCATCCATACTGGTTGAGTTGTCAATAGGCTGTGAGTCAATGTTAATATTGGAGGATTCCATTATTTTACGTTTTTTCCTCCAACATCAACATCAGAGCAAGAAGACAAAGCGGATTGGGTCATGCAGACCCGTTGAGCCTAAACCTAGCCAATTCAGAAAAGCAAAAAGAAAATATGAAAAAACCAAACAGAACACAATGGAACAAACTCACCGGATTTATTAACGGATGATAATTTTAGGCAATGCACGTGTGATGATCGTAACCAACTTTTGAGTCCTTCAATGTGCCCCGTCGAAACAATGCATGTCGTTTTCAAAAACTCTAATCCGGAATGATCAAATTCTCCCCTAATCTGATAGGAATCCTCCGGGTCTGCCACAATTCTGTGGATCTATTATCTGTTGAAATTCGGAGTAGTTTTCCGTCTAGTGTAGGTGTGTTCTCAGATCCACCAAACCGGACAAAAATGAGGAACCTTCAAGTGTTTCCATATAAATAGGACAATAGGAGAAATGCACTATGCTCATATACAATGCTATGCTATGTGCCTACAGCAAGAACAGTAAAAACAAAATAAAATAAAATAAAATTTTCTATGACCAACCATGGGCAAACCTACGGCCAGTCGCAACAAGGTCGCGGCTAAGGAAGACTGGTCCTTGGGCCAGCCCCAAGGGGCACCAAAAAAAACTACCCACACAAAACCACACCTGCATCACTCCGCCCCATACAAAACCACATCGCGTTGCCATCCGCTTGTGCCTTCAGCCACCATGCCTTACTACATTGTCCTTTCACCGCCCACCTAAAATCAAAACCCTTCGTTCTTGCACCACTCTACCATTCGTGCATATAGTAGCAAACAGGTTGCCATCCTCCACACAGCCTGCCCCATAGCCCCATGCAACCGTGCTACACCGCACAGACTCCTGCAACCCTACCACACTGCACAACCCTGCTACGTCGTGCCTACCCGCCACACCACATTGCACTACACCACATCTTGCCCTCCTACATTGTCTATCACTACCTCTTATGCTACTTATCATTGCCTTCCACATTGTCCATTACTACATCACTACTTCCCATCTCATCTATCACTATCTCCTGTGTCGCCCATCAGTACCACCACCAGTGCTACTCATCACTGCCATTAGTGAAGCCCATCATCGCCTCCAACACCACCACATCGACCTTGAAATGGTGCTTCATCGTGGCTGTTGCTACCATTCACAACGAAATGGCACATTCTTCGTATTATGACAAAAAAATTTTAATTGCCCGTGTCAACTAATGAAAAAATTTGAAATTCTTGTTAATTAATTAACAAAAAATTCAAATATTCATCATTAAACTATTAATTTAAATTAGGAACTTGTAAAAATAGTTTTCAAAATTAGAATTTGGCATAGTGGCAGCAATACAGATTAAAATTTCACAATTAAGCATGCTCACTTTGGAGTAGAATTGGGATGAGTGACCTCTCAAGAAGTCTCATTTTTTGTGCCAAGCCATAATTTTTTATTTCAAAAACCTTTTTCATTGAACGAAGAGTCATTTCCTATAGTTTTCAATCTTCTAGACACAATGGTGAAGTCAGATCCATCACAGGGAGCCCCAAAAATTAGTTTTTACTCACGTAATATAGCACCTCGAGATCCTCAAAAGTTTAATTTTGGCATAACTCAAGCATACCATGTCTATTTTCAACATATGAATAGTCATTTCTAACATTTTTCATCCTTCTGAACTCAATGGTAAGGTCAAATTTCTCATCTGAGCACCATATAATTTAATAATATTATATATTTAACCTTTTAGGCTTTAAGATTTAGTGCATAACCCTTGTAGATAGTCTTAAGTTCACTCTGGCATGTCATCAGTTACACTATCAGAGTCAGAGTCAGTGTTCTCAAGGAGGGTAGAAAGGCCATCAAAAATAATATAGTTAAATATAACTAAAAATTAGGTAATGTAATTATATATTACTAAAATTAGATAATATAGTTACATATTACTGTAATTATATTATGTCATTAAATATTGTTAAAATTAGATAATATAATTATAAAAATAGATNACAAAATAACATGGAGACTCAAAATCTTGTTTCAATAAGGAGTATGATATTTATGAAGAGAAATGATCCTTACAAGAATCCAAGAATGAGAATGAAAGTTGCAACACACAACATGTTTGCAAGATCCCTAGTGAGTGAGAAACAATATGGGCCTTGGATCAGCACAAATATTGATACCCATGCATCTTAGTAGAGTTAAAAGATTTGGATGTTGATGTCTTGTGTTTACAAGAAGTCTTAACATGAGAATTTCTATATCAATTCCAACCAAATTTGGAAAATATGGGATATAGAGGTATTTATAAGCAAAAAGGTTCTTGTGGAAGTTCTTTTGAGCCGTACAGATTAGTATATTGCAGAAATTACAACATGGATGATTGTGTGATCTTTTATAAAGAAGCCAAGTTTGAATTGGTACAAAGATTTGAATGGACTTTAGAAAATATGATTTTTAAAATTCTAGAACTTCAAGAAATGGGAAAGAAAGAACAGTCAACATTTTGGAAAAATCACATGGCCCTAGTAGTGATTCTAAAATTTCATGTATCAAAAAGATGTGTATGAATGGTTAACACACAGTTAATTTCCAAACCAACATGTTTAGATGTTAGAATTTTTCAAGGAGCATACTTGATTAAGCAAATAGAAGAAAGTTTGAAGAAGAAGTTATTCCTAAGTTGTACTGATCCAATTCCATTTATTCTTTGTGGAGAATTCAATGCAAAAGTTGGTAGTAGTGTTTATCAATTCTTAAAATATGGATATGTATAGAAATCTTTGGAAGATGAACCTGATTTGAGAAATATGTTTCCATCAATTCAACATGCAATTCCATTAGCTAGTGCATATTCTACTTACTTTGAATCTTTAGTAGATAAATCAGACTCTAAAACTCAAGAACAAATGATGTTAATGGATAGCACTCATCAAGAATCATAGTTTACAAATTACTCTGCAATGATTAATGAAGATGGGTCAACAACATTCTTCATTGAAGCTTTGGATTATATTTGGTAGGATGCTTGATTCTTTCAAGTTACCAAGTGATGAGACACGATTCGCATAGGCCGCGATATCGCATCCCCCGCGATATCACGTACGCGATATCGCATCTTCCCTACAATATTGCGTACACGATATCGCAGTCTGTCGCCATATCTATAAATAAGACGCGGCTCTCCCTTGTTTGGAATCCCAGTTAGAAGTAGCAAAGCTCTGGCAGTTTGATCCCTCCAGAGTTAGATTTTTTTCCCGTGTCTACCCACAATGTGGTGAATGTAATTATACGGTGTCTTTATTCGAGTGTGTCGTACTTGGACATGCACATGATCGGCAATAAAGATTGAGATTACTTCATCATTGCAGCATTCACTTTGTTATTTATTTATTTGTTATTTATTTAATGTTATTTACTATTTTC
>MNCI01026314.1:46300-79290 GCA_015680685.1 Gnetum montanum | reverse complement strand
GCTTGGTAATCCCAGTGGTGTACCTAGGATCTACACTTGGTAGTCCTAGTGGTAGTCATGCACGAGGTCCAAGATGTGTATGGTTGATCAAGGAATCGGTTGCTCGTCCCACCTAGGCTAGATTAGATTTTCTTACCCTTTTCCTCCTAGCTTAGCTTAGTTAATATTATTTTCCACTACGTTCAGGAGTAGCATAGATTAGGAACACATCATACACCTCATCTGGACTAAACCATACGTGACAAATGCAATACTAGTTTAGGTGGGAAGACAATGAACCGCAACCTAAGGCTAACTATCTAGGTGCCACAACTAGTCCATCTGCGAAGTTCGACNCAATGATTAATGAAGATGGGTCAACAACATTCTTCATTGAAGCTTTAGATTATATTTGGNTGTAGGGGTACCTCGCCACTCATCACCAAGTTACTAGAGTTAATTTATAAAGAAGAATTTTAGAAGAATCAAGATCAAGCTTTGCCATCATGAACAAGACCATCTGATCACATACCACTTATGGTATAATTACAATTACTCCCATCAGATCATAAGGTTGATCAAGATGAAGGAGTATCTCACTCTTAATTTATTAAATGATCTTATTATTTTATTCATTATTTAATTTATATTTCAATTAGATTAATAAAATATCTAAGGAAACGTAAGTTGGGAATAAAGACTTTGCCCTTCCTTCACTTGGACAACCATATACGAGTTGCATATTATGTGACCCTGGTTAGAACTGGTGATTGGTAGTTAGTAGATCTTTAATTCACTTCTTATCATTATCTTGGAAAATGAAGTATCAAGAAAATAATATTTAATTTTCCATATAATCTTTCTTACATATATCTTATTTGCAAAATAAGCAAGAAATAACTTTAAGTTCAAAGGAGAAATCAAATTATTGAAGCACAAAATCATGAAAGAAATTATTAGAGTTGAAAAAAGATAGAGAACGTGGATTCGTTCGAGGACGAATGAAACCTAAGGGGGGTAGATTGTCACATCCCCATTTCAAAATGATGCTACTAACTACTGAAGATGGTGTCTCTTCTTAACAAGTGCTATTGTTATATTAACAAGACCCAAAAGGGTGGTTTTGATTATGACCCGAAAGTACATGTTGTAATAACAGACATGTCTCTTAAAGTAACCTTTGGATTTTTAACCTAAGGAATCTATACCCAGGGTTAGAGGTCATGCTGGCATAGAATGGTGGAGCTAATATAGGCAAGTCATGGGATGGCAAAGCTGATATAGGCAAGTCACAGGAAGCCAGGTGAAGTGGGACAGGAAGTGGATTAGCCATCTCTTTTGGCCAAGTTATAGGCCTAACCATGGTGGTAGTGCTAGATTGCCTCTAAGGGATAGATGTCAAAGGAAGAAAACCTCAATGAACACTCCCAAAGCATGATCCAAATATACTATTCTAATTAAATAAAGCATTTTCTTCTTTCTTCTTTTACATTTTTCCTATTATTTTTTTTATACATAATGTCAAATATCACTTATATTTCACATTTGGTATATTTTGTTTATACACATAATGTCTAATATATCGTATATTTGACATTTTCCATGACATCCGAGGATTTGATGTCACATTATTGAGAGCTGCTGCTTTCTCTTTACCATAGATGTGGGGCTTCTTCTTTTGAAGAGTTGGGTACTGATGATATTTCTCAACATTATCCCATTTACAAAGCTCTCCTTTTTCCACACACTTGATTAGCTCTTGGATCTAATGGATTCGTAGCCCATATAATTGACCTTAAGCATGCATCTATTTAGTAGAGAATATTATCTATCTAAAGCCATATTCAAGGGTTCATTGTGTTCTTGTTTCCATCCTTGGATCCATTTTCTTAGGTTGGACACCCTCACATAAGTTTGGTATTTTTCACTGAAGAGTTCTAGCATTGTGAACTACTGCCGAATTGAATTTGGTTTCAATGATCTATACCACATTTTGGCTTTTTCTATTAGTGTCCTAGGAAAGAGCTTAAGCTTTTTCCACCCACTTTCAATGTTGTGTAAGACACAAGCATCATGGAAGGCTTGTAAATGATGTTATGGATCAAAATCATAGCCTCCCACAAATTTAGGGATATTATCCAGATCAAGCCTTTTTAGGGAACTTTCCTTATGATGCCTATGGGGTATCTTAACTACCTCTGTGATCTGCATCAAGTTCTTAGTGGCCAACAAGGGTTCATCTTCATCAAACGTGTCATTGTGAAAATTTCTATTTCTATTTGTCTGATTGTGATGATTTGGGCTATGTTCATTTTGATGTCTTTGATTTTTCTTGTGGTTTCAATTTCTATTTTTATTTTGACCCCATAGTAGAGCTTTTTCTCTATACCTACATTCATCTTCATTAAAACTAGATGTTAAAGATGAAGAGGAAGATGAGGCACTAGGAGAATTGCCATGGCTTCTATGGTGTTCTTCATGTTCCATTGATTTATCTTTTCTAGGTTCTGAGGAGGTCCTAGGCCTTGAGGCCTTCCCTAGTCTAGGACTTGCTTCATCTCCTCTAGGGTTGTCTACCTTAGGTGAATGTAGTTCTTGATTATAGTTAGGGTGGTCATGAACATATGAAACCCCTGCATGAGGTTGGTCACTCCAATTTTCTTCCAACATATATCTCATTAGTTCTCTAATTAATGTTCTCACTAGACAGTGCATTATCACTTCCTTGTGAAAGAGACATTGTTCTTGGTTTATGATGTATGTGATTTAATATTGTTTAAAAGATAGATCGTAAATGTGTTTACAATGATTGTGTATAATATAACTAATTTAGATAACTAGCACCATCTCCAATAATAGCACCAATGATGAGCAGTGAGGTACCCCTACGCCCAATCATATGAATTACAAGTCTTCATGCACAATACATTCAAATTCTATTGGTTCGACTAATTATGTATTTAAATCGTTATGCCTTAATCATAGTTCACTATCTTCCCACTTGGACTAGTAGTAGCTTTGTCATGTATGATTTAGTCTAAAGTGAGGCATATGATAATTGATGTTGTTCAGCCCTAAGCTACTCCTAATGATGATAAAGAAATTACTTGTTTAATCTAATCAACAATGGAAAGTGATGAGCAGTGAGGTACCCCTATGCTCAACCATACGAATACGAGCATGTACACATGATCCAGTTGAACTCTGCAGATAGACTAGCTATGGCACCTAAATAATAATACGTTGATCGCAGTTCACTGTCTTCCCACCTGGACTAGTATTTGCTTTTTCATGTATGGTTTAGTCCAAAGTGAGGTGTATGATGTGATTTCTAGTACTATGCTACTCTTAAAGATAATGAGAAATACTTGAGTAACTAATAAGTAATAGGAAGCAAAATCTAAGCTAGCCTAAGTATAATGAGCATCCATCTTAATCATCCATACACATCTTGGACTTCATGTACCACTTTTGGAATTACCACGCACACATTACTTGAAGCACTACTAGATACACTATTGGGTTACCACATGGTTACACTTAAATGTTCATGATTAATATGTACTTATTTTGCGTTAAAAATAGGAATAGTAAATGATGATAAAAGAAACATTAGCTAGGAAAATAATAATTAATAATTAAAATAAGTAAATGCTACAATGATGGAGTAATCTTGATCTTTATTGCTAGTTGTGTGTGTGTCCAAGTACGTCACACTCAAATAAAGGTTCCGTACAATTACAAGCATCACACTACAGCATGCACTTGGGAAAAGAACTAAAAATTGACAAAGAGAATCAACCCAAAGACTTACCAAAATACTTCTCATTGTGTGCCTGAGTGCTATATTTATAGGTTGACACAGGAATCACGATATTGTGTATACGATATCATATCCAAGCTACGATATTGCATACCCGATATTGTGTACCCAATATTGCATACTTGATATCATGTACCCAATATCGGGGCCTGGAAAACCATGATTCATCATACCCCCACGACTAAATAAAAAATCTTCCTCAAGTCAAACAAAATAAGGAACAAGTTCATTTAATTACATAGAGGATAGGTATGGGATTATGGACTGACTATGGATTAGTTCATGCCGTAGTGTGGGACTAGACAAAAACAATTAGGACACTAGCACAAAATACAAAATTATTTAGAACTCATGTGGTTCTTGGTGGTGGTGGCTCCTCCATGGGCTTCTTCCCCTTATCCTATGCTCCAGACTTTGGAAATGGATACTTCTAAAGGAGCACGTGAAGCTTCTCTTCCTCTGCTTGGGAATCATGTGTCATCCATGCTAATGTTCCAATGTTTGATAGAGTCAGCACCTACCATCAACATGGAAATTATGAGAACATCTAATTAGCTTTGATGTACCATGATACACATAATCATCATTCCTCCTCCTAAGCTTTGGCTTTATCTCTAAATTCGTGATAATCTGTGAGCCATCAAGCCAAGTCTACTATAACATCCTTTTGACCTTGGTAGCTAGCTTTTACCACCTCTAGTTTAGAATTTTTTACCTTAAATTTCTGCAATGTCTTTTTGTGTTCAGCGAACTCTATTTCATATTTGGCATAGGTGGTAGCTACCTACTTTTCTAGCTCGGTCCTTGGGCACCCTACTGTTAACATGGTCAAGTTGGCATACCGTAGATTTTTCAACTCCATGTATCCTATGAGATCCTAGATCTTCAAGTCTCAACTCTTTAATTTAGCTTGGTGGATGAAGGCATAACTTTCTAGTATGGCTTGCCAGTCATTACAGCTTAGCTTCATTTTGCCACGTGCTTATTTCAATGGTCGTCTTCTGACGTATGGCGCATACCTCCTCCATTAAGAGGATTCTGTTCTCTCTAACTAAGTGACTTATGTCTTGGTTGACTCTTATTAGTTGTTTTTTCATTTGCTGAAAACTTTCCTCAAGAACATTCTTTTGTTTTTCAACTATTGTCAATCGAAGATTTTTGACAACAAAGAGTTTATTTTCTTCTTGTAAGACCTTGAATGCTTTTGCATGTGCATATGTATCAGCTTGTGCTTTCAAAGCATTCCAATATACCTTCTCCTTTTCCATTTCCACCCTTGAATTCTCTTCTAATAATTTATTTATTTCCTCAATCCTAAATAATTCTAGCTGATTAGCTAGAATAAGTTGGGACAGATTCTGTTGTTTAGCTTGTAGGGAAACAAACTTCTCCTAGAGTCTTCTCAACTCATCTTCTACGTGTTCAACCCTAACCTCAACCATAACCAACTTTCCTTTCATAGAAATGACATTTAATTGTGCCATTGTGACATCTTGGGGGATGTCACATAAGGATGTCATTACTTGTCCTATTTGCAAGAAATGATCTAGAGCATCCTCATGTTCTGCAGGAGTCATCGAGGGACTAGTTAGAACTTGAGCATCATGCACTCCTATGAGATCCACCAGTGGCACAACACAGATGTTAAATGAATCTTTGATGTGATTTGTGACCACTTCTGTTGCTCTGGCTACATCCTGGTGCTGCATGACCACCATCGTGGCACCTTCACCAATTTTCAATTGTACTTAAAGTGAAGCAGCATTCCTAGAAATCTATTGTGATCAATGTGACTCCCATCCTCCTATTTGTATTAAGACCTCACCCCTTATATGATCGATTGAGATGGTAGGTTGTATGACATCATCGATCACCTTGAAGAGATTAGCCTCATCATGACTTCCCCAACTAACCATTTCTACGATGGCCCTAAGATGGCTTATCAATAGTCGATAATCTTATGGTGGTGGTGGCAATTGGTCTTGCTAGCCCATGGGCTACATGCTAGGCCCTACTTCTTATTGTTGACTGAGCCTCATGTCTAGAAGTTGGCTAGGCCTTGCTATTTGAGGTGTAGTAGGCCCAACTATCTACTCCTGTTTAGGCTCTAGTGTCTCACCAACATCTTTTCTTGGTGCTGGTGGCTTTAGTAATTTGGCATATGAAGCATTTTGAGCATTTCTAAGGACATCGTTAGTGTACCCCAGAATTCCAACACACCAGCATAGCTTCCTAATTAGACATGGAAAAGGCAATGCAAACTTTCCTATCTTGCATTCTTCAAACTACCTTAATATTTCTATTAGATACAAATGGGGCAAATTGACATCAACCTTGTCCATCAAGATTCCTGTTTAGCCCCTTCATTGGAAAGATGTGATAGGTGCCAATTTTGAAATAAATTCTCTCTTCAAGGGTTAGTTCTCCATATGTTTGTCTTCTTTGCCATACACCCTCTTTAGTCATACTTTTCTTGCATCAACATCAAAGTGGATGGATAGATGAGCAACTTTGAACCCTATATTCGGAACTTTCAAAACTTCCATAATGGCCTTCGCGGAGAAATCAACTAAAATTCTACCAATGTCAATGATGGTGCCTTCTTCTTTATTATACCAAAATTGATAAGTTTCCCCCAAATACCATTCTCCACTTTCTGAGAGGATAGGCCATAGTGGAGATCCCTTAAGTTGATCTTTAACTGGCTCAAGGGTGAATTCAGTAAAAGGTCCAAGATTAAATTCCACGATCACTGCAGTGGATGTGGATCTTTCTTAAATGGCTTGAACGCATTCTAGTGACAATGTAAGATATTGTTCTTATTCAAGTGCCCTACCTTCTCCACCTTCTTCTTGATTAGATTATGTAGTAATAGGGGTTTCTTGATGGATGCTCAATGATTGTGCCTCCTATTCTGCATGTTCTATGGGAGGTCCTTGGCCTCTGCCTCTCCTTGGACATTTGGCTGCACCTTGAGAGGGTCCTCCTTGTTGTCCTCATTTAGAGGCCATCCGTAATAACACAAAGATCAATTGTTAGTAAGGTTATTTAAAGAAGTTCAATTATCTCATACCTTACTCATTACCTTTAATAAATTTTGAATTCTTGTTTAGTATGATTTCAAAGTTAGAATTTTTTCAAGGAAATTCTTCTAAAAGTTTTAATGTTAGGCTTGATTTGCTCAAGTGATTCCAAGAATAATTTACATGATTTGGGTGAAGAAAGAAAATTATTTTGGCATGAGTTCTTAACATTTCTTAATATTACTTACCCCTATGATATCCTTCAAGTGATAGTGAATTTGGAAAAAGCTATGAACGAACTCTACCATACCCCTACCCCATGACTATGTTAAACACTCTGAGTTTTAAGTAGGTTTAATCAAAAGGGAAATCAAAGCATTAACGAGCAAGATATTGACAGTTAAATGTTGGACTCACAAAGCATGAAAAATCGTGGAAGAAAATTGCAATAACTCCTTTCACATCAATAGTTGAAAATGACTTCTAGACACGTGGGGGGAGGGGGGGCCATATATAGGTTTTATAAATGTGATATTACATATGTGATAGCACATACCTAATATTGCATGGGACCTGATACCAAGTATCCAATATCGTGTCCTATCCAGAACAAGGTATTTAGTAAAATTGATGAATTTTTGAGTTTTCACAACCAAAAATGAAGGATTTGAGGTAGATTTGAAAGATCTGGGGTGATGTTAAGTGGACATTAAGGCACCAAAAGTGTAATTAAGTGGAATTATATAATGAAGTTCTTGAATAGGATGAGGAAAAAGGACATGTAGTGGTGCAAAGGAGCGTTTGGTTAAAATAAGGATAAAGGAAAGAATAAATTCAACAATGTAGTACTTGAAAGGTATAAGATGATGTGGTGGTGTGCAACAAGTACAAATTACAAAATTCACACAAGTGGCTCCTCCCCAAAGCAAGTTCCAACCTATCATGCCCTTGCATAACCACACCTTAAAATGTTCGTAGGCACTAGAAGGATTAAATGCAATCCACACTAGTGCAACAAAACACACACATGTTAAATACCATCATGATGAGGTATGAATTCTCTGCCACACAAGACACAACTTAGAAATACTTGGACAATGGGATGAGAAAAATTGTAGAAGGGATTGCAAAGATCAGGACATGAGGTAACTTACCCTAGGCACAATGAATCCTAAGTGTTGTGCATGATTAAGGTACCATTAACCTTTCACTTCAAGATCACAACCAAGTCCATACCTCTTGATCGGTGACATCGCATTGTTTCATCCTAATGATAGACAACCATAAGAGCATCACAACAGCAAGGTGTACAATCACTTGGCACTTTGCACAAGGAAGGGGTGATTTGAATTTTTTGTGGCATGTTTTCCTTGATTTTTTACTTTTTCTTTTTGGCCACTCTTTGTACTTTGTCTTTTCTAAAGGTGATTCAAAGAAAATGTCAACCTTCAGGCATGAGTGCATGTCTTTCCAGTGGGACCCCCAGAAANTAATCAAGTGTGTGAACCCCAATATGGGTACATTCCTACCACCACACCAAAAGACACTCAGTGATTTGGATATGACCAAACCCCAATATTTCCAACATGCATGGATCCAAATTTTCCATTTATTAATTCTTGACATGAATAAAGGTTTAGTCATGGGGGACACCCCACATTCTAACAAGCAGAATTAGTAAATGTTTTTCTTTTTCTTTGGTTTTACAATTTTTTATTTTCCAATTTTTCGTTTTCTAATTTTTCATCTTTCAATTTGTTGTTTTATCTTTTTGTGGGTAATCTCATCTATGAATAAAACACTCATGTAACCAGTTGGTTGAGGTGTTTTTCTATGCTATTAAGTCACAAGGGACCAATTATTTGGATAGTGAGCCCACAACATCTACACCTTCCTCTCTGCCCCCCAANTAGATGAGATTACCCACAAAAAGATAAAACAACAAATTGAAAGATGAAAAATTAGAAAACGAAAAATTGGAAAATAAAAAATTGTAAAACCAAAGAAAAAGAAAAACATTTACTAATTCTGCTTGTTAGAATGTGGGGTGTCCCCCATGACTAAACCTTTATTCATGTCAAGAATTAATAAATGGAAAATTTGGATCCATGCATGTTGGAAATATTGGGGTTTGGTCATATCCAAATCACTGAGTGTCTTTTGGTGTGGTGGTAGGAATGTACCCATATTGGGGTTCACACACTTGATTAAATTAGGCATAGTGGGGTAGATTATAATATGTGGTCATGTGATAAGGAGTTGATCCACTATGGCACTCGTGACCATAAGACAGTATGCAAGGATCAATACATCTCCCCATGTTGTTATATTCATTAGGCCATGTGGTTGTTGGAGTGTTAATTGGTGGCCTAGATAAGGTAACATGAGGCATTGAGTTCAAAGAGGAAGGTGCATCACAATGTTGAGCTTGTGCTAAGTTGGAGGATGTAGTGGTTTCAGAACCATGTTGTCTCTTTCTACGGCCATGCCTAAAGAAAGGATGCTTCCGACGTTGTGGAGGATTCCCACTGCTGTTGACAGTAGCAGCATAAGTAATGTTCGTGGGTTGGTGTTGTGATGTGAAACCTTTCTATACTAATGGTGGAGATGTAGAAGAAGGTAAAGGATGAGAATATTGAAAGCAAGGATAAGTGTAAGGAGCATGAGGTGGTGATCTTGTGGGAGAGGAAATGGGTTGATAGTATTTGGGAGAATGATAACAATGAGGTGAAGTAGAGGATGTTGATCATGTTGGAGAAATAGGATGCTAAACATAATAAGCATTTGGTGTCAAGGCATACAAAGGTTGAGGCCAATTTGGCAATGGTCTTCCCAACGATTAGGGGTGTTGCCATTATGGTTGAACATAGTACTTCTGTACAAAATCTGGATGTAACATTCTTTCCCAATGCTCATGCAGATGTGACAAGATTGAGCATTGGCCTTTGGGATGATCATATAGGCAAACATCGCATTGATACTTATGATTTGATGTTGAGCCCCTATCCTTGTTTTTCTTAGCCCTTCTTTCCAATTGTCGAATGGTGTTCTATCCTATTTCTAAGTTTGGCATCCTCTATTTGTTTTGGTTATTAGAGTGATCTTGTGTGGTTTTCCCTCTAATAATTTTTGCATATTCTCCGCATTTTTCATGTACCCACTTCATCATCTTATTGATCTTTGCCTCGATTTCATATAGTGATTTTAGTATTGGCAAAGATGGGGATAGTTTTACCTCCTCAAGGTGAGTTGATTTCTCCTCTTCATGATTATGGACCTTTGCCACTTTAAGAGTTTGGTCATGTTGATATTTTTTAACATTCTCCCATTTGGCTATTTCTCCTTCTTCTTTTGCTACCTGCTTAATAAGCTCTTGGAATTGGTGGGTTCATAGTTCATATAGTTGACCTAGGGCATACATCCCTAGGGTCTCCCTTGTTTCATTACAAAGCCCATCCATGATGTGACACATTAGCCTTTCTTCGAAGAACCCATGGCTTGGGTAGTTGTTTATCAATGTATAATATCTTTCTAAGGCCATGTCCAAGGGTTTATGTTTCCCTTATGTCCATTCTTGGATTTGTCTCCTCAAGGATCACACTCTTACACAAGTTTGATATCTTTCATTGAAGAGATCTACCATTGTGGGCCAACAGTGAATTGATTTCAGCTTTAAAGACTTGTACCATACTTTTGTTTAGCCAACGAGTGTCATAGGAAAGCACTTAAGTCTTTGCCACCCATTATCAATGTTGTTCCATGCACAGGCATCATAGAAGGCTTGTAAATGATGTTGCGGATCTAAATCATACCCTCTTGAGAACTTGGAAAAGTTGTTTCAATCAAGCCTAGGTAGGCAACTTTCCTTACAATGCCTGTGGGATATTTGAATAGCCTCTGTTATATGCATTAGGCTCTTAATGGCCAGCAGGAGTTCATCGTCACTAAGTAGGTTGTGAGTTTGAGTTGGGACGATGTTGTCTTTGTTTATGTTAGTGTTCCCAATTTTGCTCATGGATTTGATTTTTATTACTACGTCGACCCTATGAGGAATAGTCATCCATGTCACGACCTAATGTTGAAAGAGTAGAGGAAGAGAGAGAACTAGAAGACTCATCATGACTTTTGTAAGTCTCCTAATCATCCCCTGATGTACTCTCACTAACCATTGAGAAGGTCCTAGGCCTTACGGGCCCCCTTGTTCTATGGGATGTCCCATCCTTATTAGAGTTGTCTGAGCTGGATGACAAGAGTCCTTGAGTATTGTTGGGGTGTCCATGAACATATGAAACTCCTACATAAGATTGCGTACTCCAAACTTCTTCTTCATCATAAATTTCATTAGCTCTCCAAAGAATTGCCTCTCTAGTTGTTGCATTATCATTGTCCTATGAGAGAGACAGTGTCATGAATTATGTGTGACTCAATTGAATTTGATTTCTTTATCTGAAAGATATATTGTTAATACCTTGTTACAACAATCTTGTATGATATAACTAATCTAGATAACTAGCACTGTCCTCGGCAATGATGCCAATGATGAGCGGCAAGGTACCCCTACACTCAACCATACAAATATGAGCATGTACGCACAATCCAATTAAACTCCATGAACAGACTAGTTGTGGCACCTAAACAATTATACAGTGACTGTAGTTCGTTGTCTTCCCACCTAGACTAGTATTTGCTTTGTCATGTATGATTTAGTCCAAAGTGAGGTGTATGATGTGATTACTAATACTATGCTACTCCTAAAGATAATGAGAAACATTTGACTAAGTAATAAACAATAGGAAGTAAAATCTAAGCCAGCCTAAGTGCGATGAGCATCTGTCCTTAATCATCTATATGCATCTTGGACTTCGTGTACCACTTCTAGGATTACCAAGCGCACATTACTCAAAGCACTCCTAGATACANTGTCCAAGTACATCACACTCGAACAAAGGTTTTGTACAATTACAAGCATCACATTGCGACATGCACTTGGGAAAAGAACTGAAAACTAACTAAAAACTAACAAAGAGACTCGACCCAAAGACTTATCGAAAGACTCCTCACTATGTGCCTAAATGCTATATTTATAGGCTACATAGGAATCACGATATTGTGTATATAATATCATATCCAGGCTGCGATATCGCGTATCCGATATTGTGTACTTGATATTGGGGCCTAGCAAACCATGATTCATCAAAAAGTAATGTCTAACTAGCCTATGTGTGATGAGTATCCATTCCTAACCTTTCGTACATGCCTTGAACTTCATGCAACTACCACTAGGGTTACCAAGCATACCGTTACTAGGCGTACCAAATGATAACACTATTGGGTTACCAAGTAGTGACACTTAAGAGCTTACAATTAGTCGTACTCATTCTGCTTAATGATAAAAATAAGAAAGGGTAATGAATGACAACATGAACTAGGGAAAATAGTAAACATTTAAGCAATTAACAACAATAATAAAGTGAAGTGGATGCTACAATGATGGAAGTAATCTCAATCTTTATTGCCAAACATATAACATGTCCAAGTATGTCATACTCAATTAAGGATGTTGTATAATCACTTAACATCACGCTACAGGCATGCACTAGAAACTAACAAAACTTAAAATCTATCAAAATCTATCTATTTTTCTCTATCTTTCTATATCCCAACCATGCATTGAAGTGTTGTATTTATAGGCTGGCACAGAAGGGGCAATATCAAATCCCCAACATCGAAGGTTGTGCTTCGATATCAAATACCCAACATCATGACTTTGATATCAGATACCCGATATCGCAACCCTACAAAACATGACTCATCATTTGTAAATTTATCTTGTTATATAAAAAGAAGGATAAAAATAATTTAAACTATTATCGAAAAATTATTATGAGTAATATTTTGGCTAAGTTGGTGGACACTCTGTTATAAAAGAGAATTAGTTCTTGCACTGAAAATAGCCAAGTCAAGGCAATGTGTCAATTAGATTTTAGATAAAATCACTCCACTATTGATCACTTAATTAGTCTTAGACACTACATAATGTTTGCAAAAATAGCTAATAAAATTTTTATCTTTGTTTTATTAATTTTGCAAAAGCATATGATTTAGTGATATGTGCAAAACTATGGTTGTGTTTGTATAAAATTTGCCCCTCTTTAGATTTGATTGCAGTAACAAAAAGATTGTATGAGGAATTGATTAATGAAATTATATATAGTAATTCGTAAAAAAATTTCAATTCCAAAGAAAAATTGGAGTTAAGATTGTCTGCTTTCTCCAACTCTCTTTAATATCTTTATTGATAAAATGTAATAATGATTATGCAATGGGTAAGATAGTCATGCTATAAAAATTAGATCCCAAGTATTGAATTTTCTTTTATATGCAAATGATGCTGCCTTAATCTCCACTACTAAAGAAGGTATGTAAAATATGTTGCAAATTTTGAAAAATTATTTTCATTCGTGAATGTAAATAAAACCAAATAAATAACCTAGGATACAAGAAATATCTATTATAACTTCCATTTTAGATGTACCAATGTGCAAATAGTAGATTTTTAAAAAATATATAGGTCTCATTTATTATACAATTACATGTGTGGTAAGTGCATCAAAGAAAAAATAGCAAGAGGTTTCAAAGCCATGTATGCATTCAAAAATAAGTATAAGGATTTATAACTTTGGGCTTAGAAGGTTAAAAAAACAAAATTTTTAGAGGGGTGTTAGGACCCAAAATAAGTGAAACATAAGCACACCCCAAGATATAGAGTCCAATTAAAACTTTATATAACTTAGCATGTAATCACTTAGTTAGTCTTAGACACTACATAATGCTTGCAAAAATACCTTATAAAATTTTTTCTTTATTTTATTGATTTTGCAAAAGCATATAATTTAGTGATTCATACAAAACTATGGTTACACTTGTATAAAATTGGCCTCCTTTTAGATTTTATTGCAATAACACAAAGATTATATGAGGAAGTGATTAATGAAATTATAGGTAACAATTCAGAGAGAAAAATTTCAATTTCAAAGAAAAATTAGATTATTTGCTCTCTCAAACTCTCTTTAGTATCTTTATTGATGAAATGTAATAATGATTATGCAATGAGTAAGATAGTCATGCTATAAAAATTGGATCCCAAGTAGTGAATCTTCTTTTATATGCAAATGATGTTGCCTTAATCTCCACTACTAAAGAAGGCATGTAAAATATGTTGCAAATTTTGGAAATTTATTGTCATTTATCTAGTCTTTAAGTGACTATAGATAAAACCAAATTGATGATCTTGGATATAAGAAGTACCTATTATAACTTCCATTTTAGAGGTACCAATGTGCAAATAGTAGATTTTTAAAAATATTTGGGTCTCATTTATTGGACAATTACATGTAGGGGATGTGCATCAAAGAAAGAATAGCAAGAGATTTCAAGGCTCTATACACTTTCAAAAATAAGTGTAAGGATTTAGAACTTTGGGCTTAGAAGGTCAAGAAACAAAATCTTTAGGGGGGTGTTGAAACCCAAAAATAAGTGAAACATAAGCATACCCCAAGATATAGAGTCAAATTAAAACTTTATATAACTTAGAATTATCCACACGAATCAAACCCATGTCTTGAAGTTTCCAAATCAAGTGTCTTACCACTAGGCTAACACCTTATTATCAAAATAAAAAATAAAAAATTAGACTATCATCTATCTTACTATAATGTAAGGAAGGGTGGTGTGTGGAGGAAGACTTGTAATATAGTCTAATTAGGACTTATATAACTCAACATTGCCCACCATAATTGAACCCATGTCTTTGAGTTTTCAAATCAACAATCTTACCACTAGGCTAACACCTCATTGTTATAAAGTCTTTCTTTATTTTTCATGAAAATGTAATATCTCCTATGGGTTTTAAATGTAATAAAGCTTCATTTCATTTCATATGAAAAAGAGCTATCATTTGAAGGGGCAATGCTCAAGAAACATCTTTATAACTTAAGGAATAACCACATTACCATCATCACAAATGATAGCCTTAAAAATATTATATACTAACTTGTAAATAACTTCTTTTGTTTTGATAAGTTTGTTGTATATTAAAGTTCATTAAAATGCATACCCTTATTCTGATGTAATATTGCTAAACAAACCACCCATACTCATCTTTTGGTTAGGAGATTGTGGATTCAATTGTTGCCTATGCTTCCAAGTGTGGTAGTAGTGAAGTAACTTTGTGATGGAACCCTTTTTGTTAGTGGGTCACATCATTGTATAGGTAGGGGTTGCACTACCATTCTAGCCTTGCATCCAGTGGAGTAGCTTTGTGGTACAACCTTTTTCATTAGTGGATCACATTTACCTTACTATGATAAGGGTTGTACCATCAGCCTCAAGTTCTCTTCCCTCAAGAGCATAAAAATTTAAATAAATTAAATTTCTTTTTTTTAAAAAAAAAAGAAAACCCACCTACTACCTTGTACAGTTAAATCACCGCGCTATAATACTATAGAGCACCAAAGGTTGCATAACATAAACCTTATTTTATTTCCTTCCCTAATCCGATAAATTTCCGTGTTAAAGACTTTAGAACTGAAGCGAGTCTGTATGGCTCAAGGTATTTCATTGTGTGCGTTGCCTAGTCTTTCTCCGACGAGATTGTGAATGCGATTTGGAGGGATGTTTGTTTTGTTAAAAACGTGAAAAGTATTGAGCAACATTCAGATTGTTAACGGCCGCAGCAGCAGAACATTTTGATAAGCACTTATGGCGATATGATATCAGTTGAGGTCCTCTTTGCCTTAGCTGTATGTTTTGGATTTTCTCGGGTATCGGCTTTCGAAACGATATACCGAAAATGCGAAATATCTGCAGAGTATCCTGCGGAAATACGGCAGTTGTTTGCACAAATGTCTCGGGAGGATGCGATGCTGGTGTTTTCATAGATAATCGTTTGATCAGTTAGAAAAGGAAAGCTGTTGGTCAAAAAATGTACGCCATGTGTTCGAAGAAATGCAGCAATCGTCTCGACGTACATCGGAATGCAGAACAGAGCATACTCTGCTTGTTCGTAATGTACTGGTTTCTGGTGGGGCACACAACCTTGAGACACACCTTCTACGATGGTAATACGTTGTTTCTTTTCTCTTGCCTGGTTATTTGTAATTTGCATCTGAAATGCTCTTTTCGACACGAATTTGCAGAACTTTTAATAGTGTAGTGTGATGACAAGTCCCTGTTTTAATGCTTACCTGTATTTAAGTCTGCTGCAGTGATGGTGCAAAAGGCCAATTATCATGCAGATTAGCAAAATTTCAGAGACCGATTTTCTGAAGGTACTGCCTTTTAACTCTCCTTATTATGCCTTAGTATTGGTATTTTCAAAATTTGGGCATTTGCGGGGATGTTCAAGGCCATTCCCAATGTTCTTATGATTTGCGTTTTTAAACTGCCACTAGCTTTCTAACAGATGTGGTATATACGGGCCTCTGGTGCTTGGACACCTTACCTTATTTAAAGACTTAAGAGGACAGCTTCAATGAATATTAAATTTTCAAGAACGTAGTTTTGTTCTTTCTCGTATGAGACCCAATTCGATTAACCAAGTTATATTTTTTTGTAATGCTGTATGGACAAATATAAAAACCAGAGATTTAGTTTGCAGGATCATCCCTTTCCTTATTTTTGTTTTGCATTTTCCTTGGTGGATATCTTTTAAAACTGTTTTGACAATGAAACAAGGATTACTCAATGTTTGAAATGTTCAAAATTGCATGTATGTTAGACTACCTTTCTTGACATGCTGATTTTTTACATGGGAAAGTTACCTCATTACAAGCCAATCAGTTTCAATTATGCTATATGGTGGAAGTGTCATTATCATAGTGATTTATCAAGGAGGCATTTTCAGTTGGTTTGCACATACAGTCTGTGGTTTGGAAGACACAAGTTTAATTTCAAGGGGTATACTAATATAGCCCACTTTTGTATTTTGCTTTAGGTCTACAAAGTATTATGTTGGCTATATATCCTAGTTTATAATAATCATCTAGTTTCAATTCCTAGTTTACATATAATCATCTAGTTTCAGTTCCGACACCCCATTATCATGGTGACTTTACCTTATCAATATGGGTTAACATGTTAATGTAGGCAAATGAATATATGACACGTTTTTATCTAACTGACACCAATTGTTTATATTCAACTTTTTACTCAATACCACACTAGGCAAATGAATTTACAATAATTTTTATATTCAGCTGTTTACCTGACACTATGCTTCAATGCCTATTTTTACAAAAGTGGCATGTGTCTCAACATTACCACAGAATTTAACTTATTAATTTCATAAGCATAAATCACATGCTCTAACTAACCAAGTGAGGTATGCTTTACTTTTTATAAAAATACCTCTAATACACTTCTGCCTTTGACCTCATTCATTCTTTTACCTTTACTTTTTATAAAAATACCTCTAATACACTTCTGCCTTTGACCTCATTCATTCTTTAGTAAGGCTCTGTGGTAATCATTAACTACTATGTACAGGTCGTTCATTCTTTAGTAATCATTAACTACTATGTACAATTAATTCTCTTATTGATACATTTTTTTTAACTCTAATAACCATACCATTTGACTTGTAACTTCTCTACAGAGGTATTTTTTTAATTATCTTGTACGGTTGGGCTTTTGGATTTAATTCAAAAACTCTGCATCTCTTACCCTGAATCCAAGCATACAAAGCATTATTTTTATTATATTAATTCTAAAATTTAATTATATTTATTGACTAAAATAATCCCAGTAAACAAGAGTGCTTCAGAGTTTATCTTTCATAGTTTTTTTGTAGGTTTGAAAACTTAATTGATTAGAACTGCTTTAGTTTCTATAGTATTCCACAAACCAGATTAAAGGAAGCTTCTGAAATAGAAATAAGAAGTTCAATCTTTGGAATTATACTAGAAGTTTATTTACAGTCATTGATGAAATACAATATTTTTTTTAAAGCTCAGAATAGTTTGATCCAAGAACAGAACTCCAATGCAGGAAAGAAGCAGCAAAAATCAAAATCGGTAATAAACTTTAGTATCATTTTCCTTTATGCATCAGAAAACGGAAGGCAACAGAAAGCAGCAAGTTTAAAATAGAAAAGTGTTACAGATAACAGTAGAAACGCTGTAGAGAAGGCGAGCAAAATAAGCGTCGGACAATTCATAAAACAAGAGAAGCCTGTCTATTTGAATATATTTACATAAAGAAGCAGACTTAGTAATCTGGTAAACAGAAGTCTCTTACGAACAGAGTGCAAAGTAATCAATGACCACAACCATGTAGAAGCGCAAGACCATAAGAATGGTAAGGAAAACTGTTTGAATTTTCTCTATAATATTGCATATGATATGAACAATTTATTGGTTTTTAACACCCCCTCGAGAATTCCGAAAACCATAGCCATAGCACCACACATGTTGATTATTTGACTTTCATCCAGATTCCTGCAGTCGCCGCACTTCTCCAATAAACTGTTTGACGCAATCAAAAGTTTTTAGAATGCCATGCTGATGCAAGTAATCTTTCAAGATTTTCAAAGAAACCTGTAATCTGCTCAATTTCTTCAAGGTCAGTGGCTTGGTCTATTAGAATCCTGTTGCATATACTCTGCAAATGTGCCCCAGAAACTGCATGATTCCAGTTTATACAATCAAATTCATCATTACGGCAGCTTTTCTCAACTTCCTTTTCAACCATGCTTTTGAGATTCTGCACAGCGAACTCGGACATTCTCAGTTTTCGCCAGAGGAAGATCGTGATACAACCACTGGAAGGTGCCTTTGGTCTCCTTGATTACTTTGAACACATCATCTGCCGCGTTGTTTAATCGTTTGGTCTTCATGTCTCCGAAACACTCATAATCTGCCATGCTTTCTCAACAACTTTAACGCACTTCCCCAAATTGTCTTTCTGATCCTTAACTTTATTTTCGATTTGAGCGCCTTTTCTTCTAATTTCAAAATCAAAGTTTCATAGACAGCAGAGGCTTCAAACAGAGTTGCTAGCAAAGAAACCCCTATCATCTTGAGTGAGGGATACTGCAAATCAAACTTAATTTTAACATTTCCTTCTAATAAGGGCTTTACATTCCTTTCAGAAATAAAACATGAATTGTTGTGGAAGTCTGCTTCCTGGGCCTTGCTGAACAATATTTTCATTTCCATACGTTCTTTACCTTTGGCCTTTAGATTCTTCCAGCCTACTTCGAATTCTATCAATAAAATTCAAACTTGCAACCCACACAGCTACACTGCTTTCCCCGTCTAATATTAGCAAGCAGTCTTCAACCACATGAAATTCTTCTATTTGATCTGGTATTAGCTGCTGGTTAAGCCTACGGTACTCACGGAGTGCCTGGGAGCTTATGGATATCCTAAGCACCAGGTTCGGGTACAGGAAAAGCTCAGAAAATAGGCAACATATTTTACTGCACCAGACCATGATAAACTGAAATGGTAGTAGCCCCACTATAAACAGCGTATGCAATTTTAAAGTTCCGAGCATATTTGAAAGGAATTCAAAACATTTCTCATCAGCTAAAATCTGAATTTCCTTACCGCCATAAACAGACAAAATTCGAAGCCTCAATTTCACGCAAATCCTCACAAATAAAATTAAACCAACACTGTAATTCCCTCAAAACTTAAAAATAATTAACCCATAATTTTTATGGGAAAAAAAAGAACTCTGTGAATAACAGTTGAGGGTGGTTGAATGCATAAAAGCCTTGCTATTTTAATAGGTTGTATGTCCTTGAATGGCATGGCATCCATGCTTATTCATAAGACCCATGAATATTCACAGGGAATTGTTGTTTTCATTCAGTAAAATGTTGTTGATAAGTGGTAGGTATCCCTTATGCCCAACCATAGGAATTACAAGTATTCATGCGTAATCGGTTCGAATTCCATAGATGGGACTAGTTATGGTATCTAGATTGTTAAGCTTTGATTGCACGACGTTGCCTTCTCACTTGGACTAGTGGTAGTTTTGTCACATATGATTTAGTACAAAGTGAGGCATATGATAATTGATGTTGTTAAGCCCATTTTACTCCTAGCAATAAACATAATTGAGAATGAAATTTAATCCTAAATCTAAGTAATGATAGTAATGTAAACTTACTTTAGCCTAAAGCAATGAGCATCCAATCCTAGCTTACTATACATGTTTTGGGCTCATGTAACTGTTACTGGGTTGCCAAGTGATATGCTATTGGGTGAACCAAGCAATAACATTACTAGAATTACCAAACGATTACACTTAAATGCTCAAAACTAGTCATACTCATTCTGCTTTACTAATGATCAAGTGAAGTAAAATACTTGGAAATGTAAATAATTAAACTAATAAAATAGTAAAAACTATGGTAAATAAAACAATAAAACTAAGTGGATTCTGCAATATGAAAAGTAATCTGGATCTTTATTTTTGGACATGAGCTATGCTTAAGTACACCTCACTCGAATAAAGATTTCGTACAACTACTCAACACCACACTATGAGTATTCACTCTATCACTAAAACTACGAAATGAAACTATAAGAACATAACTAAGGATGGAAGGAAAGTTATTTAGATTGTGCATCCAAATGCTGTATTTATAGGTAGGCATGCATCCCGCAATATCAAAAATCCAATCTAGTAGCATGTGCTTTGATATTGGATATGTGATATCATAGCTTCAATATCGAATATGCGATATCGTAGTTTCGATATTGTAGCCAACCAATCATTTGGATATGCAATATCGTAGCTTTGATAATTTTGAATGTGAAAATTTTGGTCGCAGGCCCCATTGACAAAATCCCATCTACAAAGTTGACCACGACAACACGATCTCATCAACGGGATCGTGTTGGCGCAATATAAAACCTCTATATATATGTGGAACACTAAGCAATTTTTTCACATTTGCTCACAAACAAGATGGGAGTTTTTGCATTTTCCAAAGTCCATAACTTTCAAATCATTTGTTTCATTATCCTCATTTTTCAGTCTTATAACTATTGAAGGTAAGCTCTACTTTGTGGGGCCCACAAACCTTAGGTTTTTGATGAAAAATCTTTCAAGATTTTTCTAACTCCCACAAAGTTTTAACTAATAAACTAGTATTAAAATCATTATTTATGAAGTTAAACCCTTCCAACAAACTCCAGTGACCTTAATAATCAATGAATATTAAAATATTCAATCTGCCATGGTCATAACTTAGCCAAGTGTAACTAGTTAGCGAGATAAGGTACCTAAATGTTATAAGTTTCACATTACATGTTAATCCTTGGTTTTTTTGTGATCATAGATGGCACCAAAGGAAAAACATCCACAAGGAGAATCATCCCAACCGAGAGACAAACGACCAAAAACTAGAAGGGGCCAAGAACAACCTCAGGAGCAAGTAGCTAAAACCCATGCAATGAGACCTCTTCGGGAGGTGCCCAACGTGGAGTTTGTTAGATAGATTCCCAAAGTGACCACAACTCAACAATCCCACTGAGATCAGGCTCCTGTGCCAAGACTAAACCTTGAGGTCATCTTGACGAAGGCCTGCCTTAGGCAAATTATATCCAAGGAGGTTCAAAAATCTGTGCTTCAGGACCTAAACTTTGGAACCTTCTTGGAGTTTACTCCTCCAGAAGTCAAGATGCAACTTCAAAACTCTTCCATATAACCCATCATCACTTCCAGCACGGAGTGGTACATAGGAGAGCCATATCTCTTTTGGAGTAACAGTACATAGGAGAGACATATGTCTTTTGGAGTAACAAGTAAGCCAATGTCATAGTTAACATCAAGGATGTAACTATGTCCTACTCAGTGAAAGTAATCTATGATGCCCTTGGGTTGCCTGAAATTGAGGCCACTGTAGCTGAAATTCCGATGTAGGCAGATCTAGGCATTAAGAAAGAATGGACATAACGGTGCTATGGAATGGACTATAAGGAGTTTGGTGTGCTCACAACAACAGAATGTGCCTATTTCAAAATTGCAGCTTTTCACCTCAATCCAATGATGAGGCCCAACAAGGTCATAGCCTTCTTCGCTTATGCATGCATTGCTCTAAGCAGAAAATTCCCCATTAGCCTTCCACAGTTAATCTATCTAGAGATAGGAAAATGCTTCAAAGAGAACAAATGTGGAAAGAAGGCACTCCCCTTTCCATACCTTATCAAAAAATTGTGCAAAATGGGAGGCATAGCCTGCTACACCAATGACATAGTCCATCGTGCTCAACTACTTCTTGGGCAGAGATGATGAAAGACAAAGTGCCTACGAAGGTGATCTAGGAAAAGAAGTAACCACCACCTTCACCACCCACTCATGAAACAACACCAAAGTCCCACGCTACCATTGAATGCATGTGCAAACTCTATAAGCAGCACCTACAATAGTAGCAACAAGAGGTAAGAACAAGTGGTGGTGATTCCTCTATGTATCAACCAACCATAAGCCACCTCAATGAAGTGTCTCGAACCATAAGCCAAATGGAGGGTGGGGTGCCAATATTTTCTACCCAACGAATGCAAGTGCCCACAAGGTCAAATCTAAACGCGCTAGAGGTAATGGTGTCCCTTTTGCAGTAATAGCAATTCCCAGAAATCTCTAAAAATGCTGCTACCTTTTTGATGCATTTGGAGGAGAGTGAGGGGGCAACTATCCTAGTGATGTAGCACCAAGGGCAAGAAACGACAACTGAAGTGGTTGCTGATAATGGCTAAAGTACTCAATGCACCTACAACATATGGACTAGGATGTTTCTACACTTAGATATGTGCAGACATCCGCAGGCACTATCAGTGGAAGATTAAGTGTAGCCTAGAATGAGAAATTATTGAACCAACTAGTGAGAACTAGGGATATCTTTCACCTTTTGGATACTATCACTACTGTCCAGTTGGAGCTACTCAAGATAAGGGGAAAATGCATCATCATAGAGGGGCAACTTGAAACAACCAAAGCAGAAAACCAATGCTTAGCTACAAAGGTTGCCAAACTAAGAGGCCACCTCATGGATCCCACAATACTTAGCTAAGAAATCACGCAAGATGAAGCTTTTAAACAACTTCAATCCAAACTCAAAGAGGTTGAGTATGCAAAGGAGTCGTCAATCTTTGACGAGTCCTTGGCCAATGCGACAACATACAACATCTAAAAGAACTTGGTCCAGACTTGCTAAGAGAATGAAGCTTTGACCATAGAAAATCATTGCCTGTGAAATGTTGATGCACAAAAGCAACATATGTCTGAATTCATCCATCAAGAGTGAGAGCAGCTTGCCAAGGTAAACATTGAACTGAGGAGGTTGGCAACAGAAAATAGAAATCTCTTGATGGAGGAGGTCCATGCCTTGGCACTAGATGTCGGCAATAGAAATCACCACCTAGAAAAATGAGGCCCTTAAGTTTGAAAGGGTGAAAAATAATTACAGGGACCAAGTTGGCTTGCAGAAAGAAATTAATGACAAACACATTCAACTGGTAAAGGCAAAAGTCAATGAGACCCTCTAGCAGCTCTAATAAGGAGGCAACATGTAGCAACTTATCTTTGTTAGACTAAACAAGAAAAACAAAGTAGAAATTTGCATGAAAAAGCTATAGATCGAGGAAATGACTAAATACATGAAGCTTGCTAACCTCTAGTGCACAAACCTGGCAATGTTGACTGCTAAAAGGCCATAGTCAAAGATGAAAAAGTAAGTGGCCAGCTCATACTTTTTGTACAAGATAGAGTTCAAACATCACAAAGAGACCAAGCAAAAGCTTAAGGTTGCAAATGCGGAACTCAAGGTTCTTAAGGTGAAATTCACTAATCAAAGATCAACTGCTAAGAACTTAGCCAAGAGGATAAATGACTATCATGAGTTGCAGAATGCGCTTGGGGCATTCATCATTGAACGTAAATAGTTCACTACTTGGTTTGTTAACGTGAAGGAGTTGTTCCCCACAATGCTTTATCTATGGGACATTTCAATTTCAGCCCATATTGGTAAAGTAACTATTGATGCATAAATTTTGGTCACATCAACATCGGTAAAGAAAACTTGTTTTAGGAGATTACTGCTTAGGGCGCCTCCTGTATGGGTACGGAAACTCACGAATAGTCTCAGTTGGAGACGACTACGTGGCTTTTTAAAAATAGTAAACCAAACCAAAAATATCAAAATTTAAATTGAATGAATCTGAACTTAAATTGAATAACTGTCTCTAAGTTGAGAATACAATAAGTAATTAAAAGAAATGAATTTTCCTTGGTCTTGTTGACACTGCTAGTCCGTGACTGCTGATGGTATCCACTACTGGGCAAGAAGACCGTGATCACCGCAAGAGAGGGAGAGAGAGAGAGAAAGAGAGACTGCCCACTACAGTCTACATAGGGCAACAACTGCAATCCTTAAAGCCTGTCGTTGTCTGCCACCTTTTGTGCACCGCCATAGAGAGGAAGATCGCCCACCCACATTTGTACCACTGAGACAAGCTGTCGGCCCCAAAGAAAATTGCATGTCTCACATCTTGTGCATGGGCTACATTGCCTACGTTGTTGCAGACAAAAAGAAGAGAGAGAGAACCCTCCTACCATCGCCAAGAAGATCCGCAAGGGTCCGATTTTGAGGTGCTGGCTCATGCTTTGGACCTTCCTCGAGGATCAGCTAGAAGCCTGTAAAGAAAAGAAAAGAAAAGAGGAAACTGTTGCTTAGTGGAGAGGGAGCCCTCCTCAAGACTGATAAAAAGAGCCCTTTAGGAAACCATTGCCTTTGAAGAGGAAGCCCTCCTCAAGACTGATAAAAAGAGCCCTTTAAGACTGATTTGGAGAGCCCTTCCCCCCTAGTTTTATAGCCGCTGCAGCCATCCATAATGATGCCTACATTTCATGTAATAGCTACAGAAACCACCATCACTTCTTATGTAATAACACCCATGTTTTCCAATTAAGTGCCCACTTATGTCCATAACTTCTGAAACGTCTACCACTAATGACCGTAACTGCCACCATAACTTCCGAAATGTCTACCACTAATGACCGTAACCACTGTAACTTCCAAAACGTCAGCCACTAATGACCATAACCACCGTCATTAATGACCACCACCCGGCAGTTTAAATGCCCATTACTCACATAATTTTTACTATGGTTATTAAGAGAGAGAGATAGAGATGTTGATAATCATGGCCCCATGAGAGCATGGGAGTGTTGACATCAACAGTAACGTGGACTATGAATGATACCCAGAGTAAGGAGGAGAAGATGATGATATAGTTGGATGCCTTCTGTCTTCCACCAGTAATTGTAGTTGTAATAGGATAATCACAACCACCGCCTCAACAATCGCGTGCGCCTAAAGTAGGAGAAGGTCCTTTGGAGCCTTAAGAGCCTCCACCACCTAGGATCGTCTAATTTTCCTCCTAGTCTTCAAGTCATCAAAGAAGTTGTATTGTTAGTTTTTATCATGGTATTCAATTTTGTTGTCTATAACACCAATTTTTGTAATAACTATAAATCTGTACACTTGGGCACTTAGTATTTGTTATGTTAGTTTGTGTGTTTGTAATTAGTCAATAATCCCATACCTTCCCAAACTTTTGCAAAGAGCTTGTTTCTCCTTTGTTCACTCAAGTATGAGTTTTCATTCAGTCATGAGGATATGATAAAACATGTTAGACCACATCGAAGGGAGACAACTCTGTCAACATACGGTTTGCCCCATTGATGAGTACCCATTGACGTAGCACCCTATCATCACCTATAAATGTGTGCCTACTAGCTGCATTTATGGCATCTTTCCATTAGTTGTAGTAAAGCTCTTGCAATTTTTCCGTTTGATAGTTAAAATATTTTTTGAGTGCTTGCAGTAGGAGTAAAAAAAGTGTACGTATCTTTATTCAAGCATTGATGTACTTGAGCAGCTCAGTGTGAACGACAATAAAGACAAGCTTTTCTAATCAAACCTTGCAGCACTTGGAATAGATTAATATTTCTTTATGCATTTATTGTATGTGCACTTTACTTTAATGAATTCTAATTAAGTAATTAATATTGATTAAATAGCAAACATAAGTATGACCACTTTGAGTATACGTTAACGCTTGGTAATCCCAGTAGCGCCTAATGCTTGGTAGCCAACTAGCATTCCAATGTGTTCAAGATGTATATGGAAACTGGGAATGGATGCTTATGATAGGATTAGTTAAGTGTTAGTTAGTTATTAAATTAATTAAATATTAAATTAACTCTATTTTTAGCACTTAGGCAATTAAATGATAAAAGATAATCTGATAAAAATTATATGCCTCTGTTACACTTCCATACATGTGCACCTCACAAGTGGAACTGAAAAGACAACGATCACGATATGTAGATTCATCTGCTAGACTTGGTGTACTTAAAGAGCTAAAGTCTACAGAATTTGACCAGATCGCTTAGTGAATGTTAGTGATTTGTATGGTTGGATGTAGGGTATACTTGCTTCTTTCATGGCGAGGAAAGCATTTTTTCTGTCTTCCGTCCAATGCACATTACTATCTTTCTTAAGCATCTCATTTAGTGGTCTAATTAATTCATCATAAACAAGGATGAACCGTCTAATAAAATTAAGTTTTCCAAAGAAGACTCTAAAATCAGTCTCAGATAAAGGGCAAGGTACCTCTAAAATTACATTTACCCATGCAAGATCAATCATAATTCCTTCTTTAGTTACTATATGACTAAGAAATTTACCACTTTGAACACCAAAGATGGATTTCTTTGCATTCAAAGTGACATTGAGCTGTCTACATCTTATGAAAATATTTCTAAGGTTTGTAAGGTGTGTATCTTGATCTTCAGAGAAAATGGTTAAATCATCTAGATAAATAATAATGCACTTCTTTATTATTCCTTCAAAAGTTTTATTCATAGCTCTTGAAAGGTGGAACTAGCATTTATAAGACCAAAGGACATCTTAGCAAATTGAAAAGTTCCCCATTTTATTGTAAAGGTAGCCTTATATTGGTCCTTCGTACTTCCTAAGATTTGATTATATCCTAAATATCCATCTGAGTACATTTGTGCACCATTCACAATTTGTAAAAGTTTTTTCATAAGGGAAAGTAGGTAATTATCCTTAATGCAAGAAGTATTAAGGTTACAAAAATCAATACACAACCATAATTCACCTACTCATTTTCTAACAGGCACTAAATTTGATATCCAACTTGAATATCTCATAGGATGATGAATTTTAAATTCTAAAAGTTTTCAATTTCTTCTTTCATCAAAGTTTCGATCTTGGGGTTAACAGGTCTAAATTTCTATCTAAATGGCTTTGTTTTAAGTTTAAGAGGTATAGTTTGTGTCATCACTATAGGGTTAAAAGTTTTAAGATCCTCATAGGTCCAAGCTAAAACATCATTAAAGTCATGTAACCATTTAATTAAGTTTTGTTTTTCACCTACTATAAGTAAGCTCTTATTTTAATAGGATAGTATTTTCCTTTCCTTTGAATTTGAATTATTTTTGTTTTAGCTAACATTTGCCAATTATTGTTTTTAGATATTTCTTCAGTTTTGGTAAGTAAGTCATCAAATAAAGCTTCTCTAATTGCTATTTCAAGGGAGATTTTATTTACAAATATGACATCCTTTGACATAGCTTCTTCATTAATTTGAGAAACTTTAAAACATTGATCATTAAATTCACCCTTGGAAAATAAAAATTCATAAATATGATTGTTATAATCAAAAACTTGGAAAAAAAGATATTATCTACAATAGAATAAAACTTAACTTTTTCAATAATAATTTCAGAATCCCAAGCGTTGTGTCTAAAAGGGACATCTAAAGTAGTGGTCATTTGAGCTAATGCATCAAGAACATAATGTTCTTATCTAGGAACATGTTCGATGGATGTGTTCAAATTCCTCAAAAAGTTCAAGGATATAAGCTTTATACACTTTTATGGTAGCATCCTTATCATAAAAAATTCCATCAACTTGATTTACTATTAGTTGAGAGTCATTATAAATCTTCAGTTTGGATAAGGCATAATATTGACCTAGCTTGATCCCATGTATTAGTCATAGCATGTGTGAAATTGATGGCTTTAAGGATAGGAGCTTCACAAGGAGGTATGAGCATTATTCTGGCTCCACATCCTTTCTTAGAAGAGGCCCCATCCACTCTTAATATCCAAGTGTTTAGGTTAGTAAAATCTGAAAAATTAGCCCTTTAATCGATGTAACAATGATCATCATCAAAATTTGGCTCATCTTCTAACATTTCAATGGTTAGAACCTTGTTTATATATTTGTCCTTTCCTAATGGTGTTGGATCACCAAAAAGAAATGTTTTTCCATCATGTTGATGATAAATGTCTTCATAAATTTCCTCACATTTTCTAAAAGCTTGATAATATTGGGTGCAATATGTATAAGCAAAAGGATTTATTTCTAAAATTTCACTTACATTATCATTTACAACATATTCACCAAGTCCAAGTTCAATAACTCCAATAAAAAGATTAGTATTTTGGTTTTCTAAAGATTGATTTTGTTGATTAAAAGTTGTTACCATATGTTTATAAAAAGGTTCTCTTAGTATAACAACATATTCAGATTTCTCTTTAATGAGAATTAATAATTCTGAAAAATCTAATTTAAAGAAACCCTTAAATTGGACGTCCTAAATAGGAGCATACCATAACTGGGTGACATATCAACTACTAAAATATTTGCATAACATGTGAAAGTAGGGTATTATTTAGGTTGCACTTTCACTCATGTTAATGATCCTACCACATGTACGTTAGATCCATCAAGTTGTATCACACTTTTTGCTTGTGGTAGCATTTGTGCTCTTGACATTTTGCACACTTCTAATGACATGACACTAATAGGTGCACCAAAATCCATTAAACAATTATGAACATCCTTACTTAAAATAATCAAGGTTGTTTAGAAGGGTGGTTGATCTTTCTTATTCAACATGAAATTGCTTGAGTTTTATATTGATAGAGCATCAGGACATTTCACAAAATGAACTTGTTTTTTAGTTGTTGGGGATTTTTCTATATTGATTTCAGGTGTATGAACTATTTTTTGAATCACATTGGTAGTGTGGGTGCAAAATAACAAGGGTTGGCAATGGGGCTTCACCATGTCCACACTTAGCCTTGTGTCTGCCATAGAAGCTCTCTATCGCAACAAAATTCCTGGAGGCAGTCCCCTTACCAGTGGTGGTGAAGCACCGGATGCCGGTCTGTGCGGCCTCTAGCCAGGCCTGTGTCCTGTGTGGGCCATTGTGGACCTGCGCTGCCGATAGGTGGCGACTGTGCACAGAAGGCTTTTTATTTTATTTTCACACGCCAGTGTCTTGAGAAAGCAACACAAATGAAACCAATTTTAGAGGTAACTCATGTTGCAGTCACATCATCCGCTTCAGTCCAGCCTTGCTGCAAGTATGGTCCTCGCCCGTATATTTATAACTTGTCTGTTTCTTCCTTTTAATTCGCTGACGTCGCTGGTCTGTGCTACCTGAACACTTTTAATGTCTGTTTTGCACACGCCCATATATTTATAATTTGTCGGTTTCGCTGGTCTGTGCTACCTGAACACGTTTAATGTCTGTTTTGCACATGTTCAAAATCTGATCGTTTCTTCCTTTTAAATTTGCCAACTAAATTTCACCACGTGAATGTTACTCTGCAAACTGTGCTGCGTGTACAGGGTACACGCCAAACGCCATCAACGTGGAGTCTGTATTTGTATGATATTCAAGTATCGGGCATAGCTTTTAAGTTTCTTTTTAAGGTTTAAACATCTTTGTTACTTAGGCATATTACTTTTAAAAGAGTTTTTTGGGGTGCTTCTTGCATTGGTGCAGACCAAATTATCTTAATTTACACGATGCTCATGGTACAGAATACATTCACGTTGGTTGCAAAACGAAAATTCTGGATACGTCCAAGATTCAGACTAGCTCAATCAGCTAATTTCAAATTTCAAATAATTTATAGAACAAACCAAAAATCAAATGCGCTAATCAACCACGTGAACTACGCCTCTGTATAGCCCATAATTTAATGATTTATCGTTCGTTCATGGCATGTATAAATTGCAGTGCACATCTAACGTACTTCACAAAAACCCATCTTTTGTATCCTTGTTTATGCTCCGATCATGGCCGGAAACCTTACTCTCCATAGCAATCTGGGTCAGTCTCCTTTGATTTCATTGCCTAAATCCACTCATCAAATATCCATTCCAAGTTTTAAATGCCAGTTGAATTCGAGTGGACATTCTTTCACAAAGCAATTCAAGCCTCCATTGTTCAGATTCCCTGTGATCTCCAATATGCAACATTGCTCAAGAAGAACAAAGCATGTAGTAGCCAGTCTTGCTAGTGGAGTGGTCCACACAGAACCAGCCGTGGAGAGGCAGTATTCTGAAATTCACCCAAATGTCTGGGACGATTATTTTATCCAATCTCGGGCTTCTTCTTTCCTGGTAAACTTCCTTATTTTATTTACATCCACATCTACGGATCTACCTGCCTGTAGCTGTAACGTAACAATAGTCATACTTGTAAGCTACTTTCTCATTTTTGGGTCCTGTAACTTAAGTTTTTAAGCTCAAAAAAAGGGCAATTTTCATCTTGCAGTTGCCAGGTTATCATGAAGTCGCTCAAGCTTTAGCAAAGGTGATCAAGGAGGATTTGGCCATCACATTTCGGAAGTGCCCTACCAACTCGGATGTGCTCACACGTCTCAGCGCTGTTGATTCGCTTTTCTGCCTGGGAATCGATAGATATTTTAAACAAGAAATTGCAGAGGCTCTAGACTTCATTTCGAGGTTTATTACTTTTTCAATTCATCCTTTTTTTTCTTATATTACTAAAATGTAGCAGACAATAGATCAGCAATTCAATCTATGCTGCTTCAGAATGGAGACTCTTTCCGAATTATCACGAATCCAGCATTTCAAATTCTTGTTGGCCATTCTGAATCAAGATTTTTAAAAAAGTTCTGCAATTTAATTTTAATACTTTGTATAGGGATTTCTCATAGCTACAGTTACCAGGATTCCTTTGCGATTCCTCAAGAAATTTTGCAAATACACCCAAATCTTGTGAATCAAGATTTTTACAATTCCATCCTTCTCCACTTCTCAGTTTTGTGAAGCATTGAATTCAATATATATTTCCTGTAAAATGCAATTAATAAAAAAAAAACTGATGGCATTGCCTGTTATGGTTAGGTGCTGGAAAGTGAAAGGATGCCTTGGCACAGGAAGCACATCGGAGAAGCCAGATCTCAACACTACAGCATTAGGATTTAGATTGCTCAGATTAAATAGATATCATGATATTTCTCCAGGTAAAAATCATTTGGGAACAGTGCAGATTAAGGGACGCAACAAGTGTTAATCTTTGCTGATCATTTTTCTTTTCATACACATGAAAACTTTCATGGCCTTTGTCTGCTTCGCTGATTGCAGCATACTTACTTATTTCAAATTCTATACTAATGATCACAATCTTGACTTTGAGTAGATTGCTTTCTGCGATTCGAGACATCCGATGGAGGATTCTTTGACAGTAACAGAGATGGATTTGAAGCAGTGAAAACTTACCTGAATCTTCTGAGAGCTTCATGTATTCAGTTCCCTGGAGAGATTTTGTTGCAGAGAGCTGAAAGTTTTGCTACTGACTTCTTGAAGGCGTGGCTTGCAAGGACATCAAGCTCTGAGCAGGCCTCCCCTGATTTTCTGGCAAACGAGGTTAGCCAACACACTTCTGTTTGGTCAAATATTTTTTGAATTAGTGTTTGTAATAAACTTCATTAAAAATTGATGAATGCTGCAGGTGAGATACGCATTGAAATATCCGTGGCATGTTAACCCTCCAAGATGGGAAGCAAGAAATTCCATCGACTTCTACCAAGCTAACCAGCTTTGGCTTATGTAAGAGTCTCTTCATTTGGTTACCACTGTTTCGCGTTTTCCGTTTCTGCAATGGAAACCCTGTTTTAAAAAGCTGTTTGTTTTAAAAAGCTGTTTCTTTTAGGTGTTTACTGTTCCTGGTATATTAATATATTTTTCTGAGAAAACTGAAAGGTTTTCTCATAGTTATTAAATGAAATATATTTAAATTAAGTATATTTGACCTTAAACCGTAGTTTCTTTCATAATATATGTGTTACATTGGTAGTTGTCTTCCCGTGTATCACTCCTTTTTCATTTTTGACATGGAAATATTCAGATTCTTCTAGATTATTGCTTGGATTCTTAGTGCCGTTTCTTTTCCACAACCTTTTCCTTGGCCATTTTCCATCATGTTTGGGTTGCCTTCATGTTTCTCCAATTCTTGTTTCTGATAACTATGGTTACCTCTGATTCCTTTTTCAAGTGCAGTATTTAGCAATGATATTTAATTTAAAGTTTAAACCGATGTTGTTTCCACAGGAAACAACCAATGAATTGGAAGATACTGCAACTTGCAAAACTCGATTTCAACATTGTACAGGCAAATCATCAACAAGAAATGAAGCTCTTATCAGGGTACAAAAACTTATTACTTAGAGTCCCTACCTTAAATTAGTCCCGGAACTTTTATTTAATTAACAGTCTTTTGTTACTTTAATTCACTGTAATGAATCAGATGGTGGAATAACTCCAAGGTCTCAAAATGGCCATTCCTTCGTCATAGACCAGTGGAGTCTTATTTCTCGGGTGCAGCAGGCATATTTGAGCCAGAGTTCTGTGATGTTAGGCTTGCAATTGCCAAAGCAGGAAAAATGGTGTATCTCCTGGATGACATATACGATAGGTGTGCAGTGCCAGAGGAAATACCTATGGTTAACAGCACCATGGAGAGGTGAAGAAGACAAAGATGATCCACTGGTTCTCTTAAAAAAAATTAAAAAATTCTTCACTTTTTCACCATTGCTACATTAGGTGGCTAAAAATTGAATGATCAATTGGATTTGCATTGTTACAGATTCGGGCTGTCAGCAGCTGGTCTAATCCATGGTCCCATCGTAGAAATGTTGCAATTCATTATGCATACGGTCTCTGAGTTGGGTTACGACTGTAGCAAAAAGCAGAAATGCAACGTAGAAAAGTATGTTCGCCGAAGGGTAAGCTA
>MNCI01026314.1:0-45876 GCA_015680685.1 Gnetum montanum | reverse complement strand
ACTGAAGATGCATTACAGCAGCTGAAAGTTATGGCAAGAGAATTAACGAGAGAAGTAACCATGCATTATCTTTGCCCAACCCAGCAACAGGAAGAGTCACAGTCACAGTTTAATGAGAATTCAACAAGAAGAAGAAGACGGGTAGAATTTGAGGTGACAAGGGCTTTTCATTTCTTTTACTGTGACGACGCTGATGGCTTGACATGCTCCAATGGTCACGTCATGAATCAAATACGTTCTGTCTTATTTGAGGAGGTCCCCATGTGATGTGATCATGCATTGATGCATGCCTTGCCTTGTTGTTTGTAACTTGTAAGCGGCTCACCAACGCTTTCATGTTAGAACATGGCAAGGAGCGCTTTCCCTTGCAATGATAAAATATAAATAATCACTAAAAGCCCGGGTCACAATTTATTTTATGATATAGAAATAATCTTGGTATTTTATGGGATTTTGAATATATAATTAATACAACAATTTGTTTGAAATTGCATTGGGATACATGTCATTGAATTTAAGATATCAATATGTTGATATTTTATGTGTAGCTTGGCCTAGAGGCCCATGGCATCAAAAATCACATTGTTTTCATCACACACAACATGACTCACAATTTTATCATAATCACCATAATGATCATGATGTGCATCATCACCATTGAACAAATCACTATCAAGATAAAGTGAAATACTAGCATTCATTACACTAGTTTCAACATGAGAGACATTACGACCATTTAAAAGGTAAAGCTTAGGCTCACTTACCTCTTCATGGCTTCTCCCATCCATCTTTGGTTCAACTTGATCTTCAACATATGGTTGTCCAATCTTATCAAAGCTTGAAGGTTCAAGATCCCAAATAGGAGTTCCCAATTCCAATGGCCTCTCATATTCAAAGGAATCATCATTAGGTTCTTCATCCCACTTTGGAGATTCCAACTCAAAAGGCAAATTCTCCTCCGTGGTATCAACAAAAGATTCATTAAAAATCACATCAAAGAAACTATTCTTCAACATACCTTGGCTAGAAGATTCATCTCTCTCCAATGAGATAGCCTCAACTTGGCTTAGAATCTCCTCTTCCTTGCCATAAGGTATAGAGCAATTGCAAAAAGAATAAGTACCATATCTTCTAGTTCTACCTTTGATCTTCCTTGAAGAAGTTCCTTGACCCTTGCAACTCCTTTGGCCTTGATCTTTCATCTTCTATGACTTATGAGGTAGGAAGTATCCTTGATTAGCAGCATACACCATCGTAAACTTTAAAGAACTCTTGGTCTCTTTGATGAAGCTCTCAGTTCCCTTCTTTGAAATCTTTGAATATTGAGCATTCCTTTGCTCAATAAGAGATACTTAAGAATTCATTTTCTCATTGATCTCTAGTTCACATGACCTTGCATCTTCTTCCTTTCCTTGATGGCTAGAAGATATTCTCTCAATTCTCCTAAAAATATCTTTGAAGTTAGTCTTTAATTTCTTCATATCTCTTGACAAATCTTGAGCTATCTTCTTCTTTGAAGGCATAATGAAAAGTAACCTAGAAGGCAGTTTTCACATAATTCTACAAGGAAAAGTGAAATACTCAAGATTTCTTAACAAATCAAACCAAGAATACTTAAATCTTAAGAGAAATAAGTGCAAGATCTTCAAACCTAAGCCAATGGGTATCCAATTCTACAATTATCTTCAAATTCTTGAAAGATATGACAAACTTAGGGATCAAAGGGAAATTTCAAATCCTAGGATGAGTAGAACAAGTAGCAAGAGAGAATTCATCCAAGTTTGAGAATTTGGAGTGATTCTTTGTAATTGAGATGAGAATTATCCACTTGATAGCAATTTTCTTTAATTCCAAGTCGATATGATGAGGAGCTCCCATGGGTTCAATAATCCAAACTCTCTCAATGTCACAAAAATAGCAAATTTGAACAAGAAATGAAAATGAAAGCTTTATTCTTGCTCAAATGGAGAAATTAAAATTGAATAGAAGCACAAATTCATAAGAATAGACAAAAGATTTAATCAAGTTCTCACACACACACTTAATATAAGAAAGCACACTCTCATATGGATGATGATCAAGGCACCTTGCCAAGACTCTATCTCTCTATACTCTCTTCTCTCAACTTACCTCTTTCTCCCTAAACTCTCTTCTACTTGAGACTAATCTTCTTCCTTCTAATTAGCCTGATTAGAATTATCCCTTGAACTCTATTTTCTAGCTTCTCAGTGCAACCCTTCATTTTTCCTCCAATTTGTCATTCAATTTTATGTCCATTAAAATCTATATGGGATGTTTCAAGGAAGAATGGGAGGCTTTACCTGAAAGTGGATTTTAATAGATGGGACGTCCCAAAATCATGTGGGATAACTTGGTTGGGATGTCTCAAGTCTACTTGGAACATCTTGAATAAAGTTGGGATGTCTCACCTAGAGCTTGAACATCTCACCTATTAGGGAAAAATACAAAGATAGTGTTTTGAGGCCTAGAACCTTCAGACATCTCCAAAGAAGTCCCCATAGCCCCTAGAATCTCCTAAACTCATCAAAAGAGTTCCAAAACCCTCCCAAACATGCGATAACTGTAAGGAAAGATCACATAATTGGAGATATGTTAAATTGGCCTATTTGATGTCCATATCATTTTAGCTTTGGAATCAAACATAATCTTTTTCATCCTAATTCTATATGCTTCTTAGCTTTGTAGTGCTTATGGTGCTTTGATGGATGACATGTATTCCTCTAGGATGAATTCCCAAACTTCAAACTCCATGGATTTAAAAAACCCTTGCATTTGATCCTTCAAGTATGTGAAGTTGATCCCATTAAACATTGGTGGCATGTTGTATGATGTTCCTTTTATCATTCACTCTTGAGTTTGTACACTCAAAATTGAGATTACTTGGCTCTAGTATCACTAGAAGACTAAGAACTTAGAACTGGGATTAAATAAGTTCCACCAATTCAAACAAAAAATTGCACAAAAATATATGTGGTCCCCAACTTGGGTACGTACATATTCAAAAGGTAGAATCCTTACATATCTCTTAATGTTGTTTCTTCAAAAATATGATTTCAAGGACACCACAACCTTTATAATGTTTGAGCTCTGCAGTGAGTGTTTTCTCTCAAGAAATACACTTAATGCCACAAGGTTCCAATAAGCTCAAAATATGGTTTTAGGGATTTCATAACTGATGAGTGGCTAGGTACCCCTACGCCCAACCATGCGAATCATGGGCGTTCACATGCAACTCGGTCGAATTCCTTAGACTGTAAGCACTTTGCATACACCAGACCTTAACCAGCAAAACCCTTTGTTAGAATGGTCATTGTCTTCCCAACCTCACTTGTGACGTTATGATTGCGATGGTTAAGTGAGATTGAGGCAACTGATTTTTATGGCTTTTTACTTTATCTTCTAGCGTCTAATTCTCGGAATGGAAAGTAAAGGATGAAATATTATGTAATCTATAATTATCCTAATCTATGTCCTAACTTTTCCTAGCATAAGTATCTAATTCCCATCTTCCGTGCATGTCCTAAGCATCCCCTAACCACTACTGGGTTACCAGACATTAAGCGTCACTAGGTTGCCAAGTGTTGGGTTTTACGTTCAAGATGGTCGTACTTATGGTTTCTACGAACTATAAAAGAGAAAGAGCAATTAAAATAGTAACAACAGAAACTCAATGAATGATTAAAGCATATAAATATTAAACTATAAATGCATAGAAATGACTAAGTCCAATTGCTGCAAGGAATGCTTGAAAAGCTCATCTTTATTGCCATTCACACCAATGGGCTTAGGTACATCAGCACTTGAATAAAGAGCCAGACATTTCTTACACCTACTACAGGCACTTGGAAAATATTCTAACTCTCGTGGAAACAAACTGCAAGAGCTTCGCTACAACTGCCAAAAAGGTACCTAAGTGTGGTGAGAGCCCACTTGTTCATAAGCCGAAATAGGCACCGTGTAAACGGGGCCACGTCAACTCATGGAAGGATGTGTCAATGGGGCCACGTCAACGCTACCGCGTATAAGGGGTCCCGTGTACGTGGCCTAGTAAACGCATCAACCGTCTAGCACTTCATCAATAACCTTTACAATAACTTGAGCTCCTCACAGAGTGGTATCTCTTAAGAAACACACTTAACCCTACAAGGTTTGGACAAGCTCAAGGGATACCTTCCCATAAGAGGCACATCAATTCTATAGGGCTTACAAAGAGAAAAAAGATAATCAAGGAGAGAATGTACTCAAATTACAAATTCCTTACTTTAAGACTCTTAATAATTTCAATGCCAAACTCACAAAAGATAGAGAATTGAAGAACAAAACAATTTTACTTGATGTAAACAATGATGGAATAATCGTGTGCATAGTTTTTGTCCTTTTTACAAAGATATTATTTCTTTTATAGCCTATGTCCTTGTTAAATAATCATTGGAATTCATACAATAGTTAGAAAATGGCTAGCTGGAACATCTCATTCAAGCATAGGATGTCTCACTAAGTTTTTCTTGCTTGAAGGTGGGACACCTCACTTTAGCTAGGACATCTTACTTGGGATGTCTACTATTTTTGTAGGATGTCTAGCTTGGAACTAAGCTTTTTCCTCTAGAATAGCTACTATTCTTCTAGGACATCTTGGCAACTATCGAAACATCATCCTTTGACTTTTAAGCCTTGTGAACCCTTGTGATTTCTTCAAACTCTTGAAATCTCAATTAAGACTTCACCACTACAAATTGAAAAAATCAGCTCTCATCTTGGTCTCAACATGTCTTGGTCTTCATCATGCTCCTGTCTTGATCTCATCATATTCTTATCAAGCTGTTGTCTTTGTCTTATCTTTTCAATTTCTATAAGATTCCATAATCACAATTTCCACATTCTTCATTTTTTAAGGTTTTGGTATACTAAAAGATGAACAGAATGAAATTGAATTAAAGTTAAACAAAAGTGCTATAAAAATAGCAAATTCAATTTAACGTTTCAAGTCTTTGCTATTTTATTTATGATAGCTATTGTACGAAGTTGAGTGAGCTAGTTCTGATGACTAATGAATAGTACATAAGCACTCCTTATATCTTGAGTAGACCTAGGTTTAAGTTTAGTTTTGTCATATTTTTTGTTCCTTTTGTTTGTACTTATCCCAACATTATCTTAACTAGGCTATCCATGTTTTGAATTACAATTAAACAAAAATGCTAAAAAATAGCAAATTCAATTAACTAAAGAAATAATTATTTTTAATGTAACTTTTATAAGATTTTTGTCTTTTCTAAAGTTGTAGGCCTTTGCTATTTTATTTGTGGTAAAAGTATACCAAGTTGAGTGAGCTAATGCTTATGACTAATGAATTGTATACACTCATCGTATCTTGAATAGATAGAGGTTTAAGTTTAATTTTTTTATATTTTCCTTCCTTTTATTTCTTCTTATCCCAACATTATCTTAACTAGGCTATCAACGTTGTTTGCATATTTTTTTTTTTAAGCTTTACTATTTTGACCATAACTTTTCTTGATTTGGAGGTTTAGGTTCTATGTCTCATGAAGATAGACAATGATAAAGCTATGCAACTTTAGGAAAATTGAGATTAAATGATTTTTTTTGGGAAAAAAAATCTATCATTTTTTAAGTTTCCAATTAGGAAAATTGCACGATGATTTTACTTTGAAATCTATTTTTGAAGTCTCCAATTAAGAAAATTTCACAATGATTTTACTTTGAAATCTTTAATAAAAAGAAATTTTTAGATGATCTTTACCAAAAAATTATGAAAATTTTAGATCTTCGCATTGCATTGGAAAAAGAAAATTGGAGAGAAAATTTCAAGATCTTTAGCATTAGTAAAAGAAATTTAAAATTTTATGATTTACGTATCAATGAAGATGGTGAAAAACTTTTCAAAACTCATTCCAATCAAGAGATAAGAATTGAACGTACAACTTAAATTTTATTTAACTATATGTCTTGTTATTAAGATTTGCAACTTGGTTCAGGCAACATATATTGAGTTGAGTTGAGGCGCTTGGGCCGTGAACCTACTTAATCAACTCTAAGTATCTTTATTTTGGGGTATTGGATCCTGCAATAATTAAATTATAGGTACACTACAGGAATACAAGACACATATAGTCAAATCAAAACTTTATAACTCATCATTAGCTATTAAAATAAACCCATTTAAAATTCCAAAGAAAAAATTTCACGGTTAAACTAACAGCTTACTATTACTGTCACGTCACGCCATATATGATAATCCACTGTATGAATTATACGTCATAGTACATTATAAAATAGTTATAAATTGCAATGCACATCTAACCCTCCTCTAAAGCCCATTCCCATTCTCTCTCTACTGTAACCATGGCATTTGTATCCAGCATGGCAATCCGAGTTTTGGTTCTTTCATTTCCTTTTCCAAATCCCCTGGTCAAATATGCATCTGAGGCTTTGGATGTGACAAGTGCAAGCTTCGATGTTCTCCAATCACGTATTGCCCCGTAACCATAAATCAAGTAGCCGGTCCTATGAGTGAAGTCGTAGAGATACCCGTGTAGAGAAAGGGTCATGAATTCTATCCAAATGTATAGTGAAGTCGTTGACACCCCTGGTTCTTGTTAGTGACCGCTGAACTCCAGGCTACCACACCTCACCTGAATAATCCAGTCTGCACCTTCTCTTCGGTGGTCTCGACCTCCATCGCGATTGTGATCAGAATATCCATCTTTATCATGTGTTTTTCGTTTCTAAGTTGCTCGCTTTTCTTATATGTCTTTTTTACTTTTTCTTTTTTCCCTGTTACCAAAACACTGTTAAGTCGGCTGTCGTTTTGTTTGTACCAAAACACTCTTTAAGTAGGCTGTCGTTTTGTTTGTGGTTTGTCTTCCATCCCCAATTTTTTCTTTCCATCTTGCAAACTTTGTTGCGTGCATCTTGACTAACGGCTGAAACGTGTAAACATTGCATTGAAGCATGGTCTGCGCGTCACTGTGTTAAAATAAAATCACATGTCTTTTTTTTTTTTTTTTTTACCAAAACACTGTTGTTTTGTTTGTACCAAAACACTCTTAAGTCAGCTGTCGTTTTGTTTGTCTTCCATCCCCACTTTTTTTTTCCACCTTGCAGACTTTGTTACGTGCATCTTGACTAACGGCTCAAACGTATAAACATTGCATTGAAGCATGGTCTATGCATCACTGTGTTAAAATAAAATCACATGTCTTCATCCATGACACGACATCCATGTGGCATGTTAAAATCACATCTCTTCATCCATGACACGACATGCATTGTCAAATCAGCATAATTGGTGAAGTATTTTTTAGCATTATTTTCAGCATCAACTTTATCTTTGCGAAGAATTTTCAATGGAGTTGAACAATGGTAGGACACTTTACAGACCATGGTTACGAGGACTCTACAAGGGATTCATTTTCATCAAAATAAAGAACTCTACAAGTGAGTTGCTTTTCTTATATGTTTTTTTTCTCCTTTTTTCTATTACCAGAACACTATTAAGTTGGCTAGCATTTTGTTTGAGTATTTTTTCTTTCCATTCCCAATTTTTTCTTGTCACATTTGCGAACTTAGTGCGCACATCTTGACTAAAGGTTGAAATGTGTAAACATCACATTGCAACACAGTTTGTGTATCACTGTGTTTAAACAAAAAAACATGTCTTTGTCCATAACATGAAATGTATGTGGTATGTTTTCAGCATAATTGGTGAAGAATTTTTTTAACATTATTTTTTGCATCAATTTTATCTTTGTAGAGAATTTTCAATAGAGTTGTACAATGGTAGGACACTCTAGGGACCATGGTTACAAGACACGAACTCTATGAAGGATTTGTTTTCTTCAAAATAAATGAACTCTACATATAACAGCGTTGCCCCAACATTGTCCGACATTCCAAAGAATTCACTAAGATCTAATGGATCTGGGGCAAAAGACCTGGGGAATACACCTCAAGCAAGCAAGTAGCCCAAGAGTGAGTGCAAGCAACAACACAGTTTCTTAATACGTATGTATGGAGAATGCACCTCACGGAGGATGATGAGTGGCAAGATACCCCTACACTCAACCATACGAATATGAGCGTTTCACGCACAATCCGGTCGAACTCCACAGACGGGCTAGTTGTGGTATCTAGATAGTTACTCATTGATCGCAATTCGATGTCTTCCCACCTGAACTAGTATTTGCTTTGTTACATATGGTTTAATCCAGAGTGAGGTGTATGATATGTTCCTAAACTAATGCTACTCCTGAAGGTAATGGGAAATTACTTTAACTAAGCTAAGAGGAAAAGGGAGAGACAGAGCTATACTAAGAGGAGATAGGGAGAGAGAATCTAAGCTAGCCTAAGTGCGATGAGCATCAGTTCCTTAATCATCTGTACACATCTTGGACCTTGTGCATGACTACTACTGGGATTACCAAGCGTAGATCCTAGATACGCTACTGGGTTACCAAGTAATCAAACTTAAATGCTCGTGATTCAGTTGTACTCATTTCACGTTAAGGAGTTTAGGACGAAGAGATATTAACTATGAAAGCAATAAATAGCAATAACAATTAAATAATTAAACTAAGTGAATGTTGCAATGATGAAGTAATCTCGATCTTTATTGACAATCATGTGCGTGTCCAAGTACGTCACACTCGAACAAAGGATGTCGTACAATTACAATCATCACACTACAGGCATGCACTGGGAGCAAGGGTTGAGAGGAAAAACTGACAAAAAGATCCTACTCTAATACTAAACTAACTATTGAAAAACTGACAAAAGACTTCCCTTCTCGTGTGCCTACATGTGTATTTATAGGCATACGTAGGAACCACGATATCACACATCCGATATCATTGTTGGGTGCGATATCACGTACCCGATATCGCGTATTAGATATTTTGGATCTGATATCACAACTAGATGAATCACAATTCATCATACCCCCACGACTAAATGAAAACTCGTCCTCGAGTCAAAATGAGAACAAGCCTCATTGATTACATAGTGGATAGGTATGGGATTATTGACTAACAAGAAATTTATTCATGCTATAGTGGAGGGTTCAATAGAACAAGATCGGGACACAACACGAGAAATGCAAAATTCCCAAAATTACGAAAATTGGGTGGAACTCATGTGGTCCTTGGTGGAGGAGGATCCTCCATGGGTTGCTTTCCTTTATCTTGTTCTCCAGGTGTTATAATTTGATGATGTTAAGTAGTGCATGGAGTCTCTCCTGGTCAGTTCGGGGATCATGTGCCACCCATGTTGTTGCTCCAATGTTTGATAGAGTCAGCACCTCCCATGGGCACGGTAGTTATAGAAACATTTTATTTGCCTTGATGTACCAAGCTACAAACAATCATCATTCCTCCTCATAGGCTTTGGCTTTGTCCATGTATTCCTAAAAATCTGTAAGTCATTAAGCCAAGTCCGTTGTGACATCTTTTTGGCCTTGGTAGCTTGCTATAACCACCTCCAATTCAAAATTTGCAACCTCTAGCTTCTACAATGTTTTCTTATGTTCTGCAAATTTTTCTTCATACACGGCATAGGTGGTAGCTACTTGCTTCTTTAGCTCTATCCTCGGGCGTCCTACAGTCAACATGGCTAGGTTGGCATATCGCAAGATTGCCAACTCCATGTACTTTATGAGATCTTGAATCTACAAGTCCCAGCTTTTAAGTTCCGCTTAGTGGGCAAACACATATGTGTGCAATATGGCTCACCAATTAGTGTGTTGAGCACTGAAAGTGTTGATGTGGGTCTTAGCCATATGGATCTCCTTCTCAATGATTTGTTTGTACATTCCCACCTGGTCTCGAAAGTGCTCTTTTAACTTTTCATATTGCTTGGCCTCGTTCTGCCACGCGCTTATCTTGATAGCCATTATCTGATGAATGGTGCGTACCTCCTCCATTGAGAGGGTTCGATTTTTCCTAGCCAAGTGGTTCATGTCCTGCTTGACCCTAATTAGCTATTCTCGTAGTCGCTGAAAATGCTCTTCAAGAACATTCTTTTGTTTTTCCACAAAGGTCAACCAAAGATTGTCAGCAACAAGTTATTTATTTTCTTGTAAGGTCTTGAGTGCCTTGACATGCATATAAGTTTGTGCTTATGCCATCCTCTGCCACCTTTTTATTTTTCGTCAGCAATTTATTGAGTTGCCCAGCCCTGAAGATGTCTAGCTGGTCTATGGGAACAAATCGAGAGCGATCCCACTGTGCAGCTTGTAGGGTTACGAGCCTTTCTTGCAATCTTGCAGCTTCTACTTCTACGTGTTTGGCCCTGATCTTTGTCATGACTAGCTTTCCTTTGGTGGAGATGAGGTCTGATTGTGCTGTCGTAACATCCTGTGGAATGTCAAACAAGGACGTCATCACTTGTCCTATTTGTAGTAATTGATCAAGCATGTCCTCATGCTTCGTAGGAGTCATTGAGGGACCGACAAGAGTTTAAGCATCCCCTGCTCTTGTGAAATCTGCCAGTGGCACAACAAGGATGTTAAAAGATTCTTTGATGTGATCTGTGACCACCTCTGTAGCTCCCGCTGGATCCTAGTGCTGCATGACTACCATTGTGGCCCCTTCACCAATCTTTGGTTGCACCTGAAAGGATGCCGCGTTCCCTAAGATCTATTGTGACCAATAACTCTTCTCTCCTCCTGTTTGAATGGACACATCACCCTATGCATGATCTATATAGACAGTGGGCTATATGGTATCATCGATGAAGCAGAAGAGATTTGCATCATCATGACTTCCCTAACTAACTGTCTCTGCGATGGCCTTGGGATGGCTCATCGACGATCAGTAGTCCTATGACGATGGTGGTGGTTGATCGCATTGGCTCGTGCTAGGCCCTGCTTCTTGCTGTTGACTAGGTCCTGTGCTTGGAGGTTGGCTGGGCCTTGCAAGTTGAGTTGTAGTGGGTCCCACTGTCTATTCTTGCTCTTGTTCTAGCCCCAACATCTCACCACTAATCTTCCTTGCAGCTGGTGGCTTTAGCAGTTCAGCGTACGAAGCATTTTAGGTTTTTCTAAGGACATGATTAGTGTATCCTCAAATACTAGCATGCTTGCATAGCTTCCTAATGAGACAAGGGAAGGGCAACATGAACTTCCCTATCTTACATTCTTCGAACTGCCTTAAGATCTCCATGAAATATAGATGAGGCAGGTTAGCATTAACCTTTCCCATCAATATCACACTTGCTCTTGCTGCATATGTTGAAATTCTATTTAGCACTTTTGTGGGGAAGATGTGATAAGTTCTAATTTTAAAGTAGGTTCTCTCTTTCAACATCAACTCTCCATAGATCTTATCTTCTTTACTATACACCTTGTCTAACCAAATCTTATGTGCATTTGTATCAAAGTGAGTGGACAAGCAAGCAACCTTTGGCCCTGTATTCGGAAGGTTTAACACTTCTGAAATGGCTTGGATGGAGAAATCAATAAACACACCACAAATGTTAACTGTGGTGCATTCTTCTTTATTGTGCCAGAATTGGTATGTTTTTCCTAAGTACCAGGCACTGCTTTTATAGAGAATAGGCCATAATGGGGACCCTTTGAGGTGGTCCCTGATGACCTCAAGAGCATATTCCGTGAAAGATCTGAAATTCAATTCCACGATCACTACTGCTGATGTGGACCTTTCACGAATGCCCTGGACACATTCAGGAGGCAACGTGAGATATCATCCTGGTTCAGGTGCTGTAGTAGCTCCACCTTTTACCTGTCATGATTGTACAATGGCAGGGTATTCTTGATGGATACTGAACGAGTGCTCCTCCTACTCTGTATGTTGTTCGGCAGGCACCTGTCCTTTACCTCTCATGGGTTACTTAAACAAACCTTGAGAGGGACCTTCTTGTTGTCTATGCTTTGGGGCCATCTGCAATCACACGGGCCAAGCATTAGTAAGGTTGCTTACCCAAGTTAAGTTATACCTTACTTCTTACTTTAATGAGTTTGTTTTGTTTTCATCTAATTTTAAGGTTAGAAGTTTTTATGGAAATGTCCCCAAAAGATTTGTATATTTGGTCCACTTTTCTTAGGTGGTTTCAAAGTTTAATTCCCAGTATAGCTAAGGAGATGTAATTGTTTGTGGCACATGTTTATTATTATTTTTATAACTAATTACCCTTGACAGTGTCCTTCGATGATGACGAATTTCAAAAAACTGATACGTAATTCAACGTGTACCCCTCCCCCACGACTAAGCTGAACACTTCGAGTTCAAGTAGGTTCAGATGGAATGAAAATCGGAGCACCAACAAGCGAGTTATGATTATCAAAGTGAGAAATGTGCAATCGCAAGTCGTAGAAGAAAATTTGGAAAACTCCCCCCACGTGAATAGTTTCAAATGATGGTGATAAGCCCAGGGGGCCCATGTATATATATAATTTAAGGACTCGATATTGCGTACCCACTAGCAGGGACCCAATATTATGTTGGACTCGATATCAAGGACCCAATATTGCGTCCTATTGAAAATGGGGCACTTGTAAAAGTTACCGAATTTTAATTAAAATTTTTAAATTTTAAAAGAATTTTTTGAAACTTTGAGGTATAAACTGAGGATATGTGGATCAATGTAAAGGGGTCCAGGGTAATGCAGGTAGGATTGAAGGCACAAAGAGTATAATGGTATAAAATCTATCAATGAGAATCATGAAGGGTAGGGGAAAAAGGACATATGTTAGCTCATAGGAACATTTGAACTTTGAAGGATGATAAGGGGAAGAAGAATGTTGGTAATGCTTAGAGGGTATAAGATGAGTGCGGAAGATGTGTTACAAGTGCAAATTACAAGGGTTACGCAAGTGGGTCCTCCCCAAAGCAGGTTTCTACCTATAATGCCCTTACGTAACCACACCTTAAAATGTTCGTAGGCACTAGAAGGGTTAAATGTAATCCACACCCATTTCACAAAACACACACATGTAGATATCACTGTAATGAGGTATGAATTTCATGCGACTCGAGTCACAAGTCACAATTATACAAACAACGAGGTGAGGTGAATTGTAGAAGGGATTACAGAGATCAAGACATGAGGTAATGGACCAAGGCACAACGAATCCTGTGTGTAAGACATGATTAATGTGTCATTAACCTGTCACTCCGAAATTAGAACTAAGTTCATTCCTTCGATCAGTGACATTGCATTGCTTCATCCAATGATAAACAACTAGAGCACCATGACAGCAAAGCGTACAATCACTTGGCATTTTGTACAAGGGAGGAGTGATTTTGCTTTATGGCACTTTTTTTTGGATGTATTGCTTAATCAAGAGAAGCCGCCTACCTTTAGGCATGGGTGCATGTTTTTTCTAGTGAGACCCCCTAGAATAGCATTATTATTATTATTTTCTGGTTGAGTGCCTTTGGATTACTCTCACTCCCATTTTTCATTAGATCTACAAGGATCTTAATATAACCAAGCTGCATGGTAACTCTACACATGTCACCAAAGAGAATCTACAAGTCCCCTTGATGTCACACCCTAACCATTTCCTCTTGGTCCATAATTCTTCACTCTAGGCATGATAACACAAGGTTACTTTAAGTTTTAATGATGTCAAGAATATCATCGTACCCAGAGTAGAACCTCTTATTAATAGAATGGGTGAATGGATGTTGTGGGCTCCCTATCCAAATAGTTAGTTGACTAAGACTTGATAACATAAAACAACACCTCAACCAATGGTTTACATGAGTGTTTTATTTCTAGATGAGATTACTCATAATAAGACAAAAATACAAAACAATAAATTGAAAAGTGGAAAAGTGGAAAACAAAAAATTGTAAAATTGAAGAAATGAAAAATATTTATTAATCCTGCTTGTTATTAGAATGGGGGGTATCCCCCATAACTAAATAGTTGAGCATGGCTAGGATTAATAAATGAAAAGTTGGAATCCTTGCATGTTGGAAATATTGGAACTTGGTCATACTTACCCCATTGGGGTTCACACACTTGATTAGAGTTGACATAGTGGGGCAAGTTATAAGATGTGGTTAATTTATAAGGAGTTGTCCCACTATGGTACTTGTGACCATAAGATGGTATGCAAGGATCAACATATCTTCCCATGTGGCTATATTTATTGGGTTGTATGGTTGTTGGAGTATTGGTCGGTGGCCTAGAGAAAGTAACATGAGGTGATGGATTTGAGGAGGGAGCTGCACCACATTATTGGAGTTGTGCTAGGTTGGAAGGTGTAGTGGGCTCAGAAGTGTGTTGTCCCTTCTTATAGTCACGTATAAAGAAGGGGCGTCTTCGGTGTTGAGGAGATTCCCCATCACTGTTATCTGTAGAAGCACAAGTAACATTCATGGGTTGGTGCGGTGGTGCAAAACCCTCTAGAACACTTGGTGGTGATGTAGAAGGAGGTGAAGGATGAGAATTTTGAAATTGAGGAGAGGTATAAGGTATCCAAGGTGGTGGTTGTGTTGGAGAGGATATGGGTTGATAGTATTGGGGGAAATGATAATAATATGGTGAGATAGAGGATGTTGACCTAGTTGGGGAAATAGGATGTTGAACTTAATAGGCACTTGGGTTCGGATGATATGAAGGGTGTACCTAGTTTGAGGGTGGCCTCCCCCACGATTGGGATTGTTGCCATTGTGATTGAACACAATATCTTTGTACGAACTCTGGATGTAACACTCTTTGCCAATGATCCTATAAGTGTGACAAGATTGGACATTGGCCCTTGGGATGATCGTACAGGCAAATGTTGCATTGATACATATGATTGATAGTTGAGCTCCTATTTTTTTCAACCCTTCTTTCTGATTGTCCAAAGGTATTTCGTCTTGCTTCTTGGTTCATCATGATTCTATCTCCAATAATGTTGGCATATTCTCCATTTTTTTATGCATCCATTCCATCATCTTATTGATCTTTGCCTCAATTTCTTTTAATGATTGTAGTGTTGGCAAAGATGATTCCACCTCCTTGAGGTGAGTTAATTTTTCCTCTTCATAATCATGGGCCCTTGTTGATTTAAGGTTTTGCGCCTGTTGATATTTTTCAACATTCTCCCACTTAGCCATTTCTCCTTCTTCTTTTGCTACCCACTTAATAAGCTCTTGGAATTGATGGGTTCGTAGCTCATATAGTTGACCTCGGGCACACATCCCTAGGGTCTCCCTTGTTTCATTGTAGAGCCCATCTATGATATGATACATTAGCCTTTCCTCAAAGAACCCATGGCCTGGGCAGTTGTTTAGTAATGCATAATATCTTTCTAAGGCCATGTCCAAGGGTTCATGTTGCTCTTGTTTCCATTCTTGGATTTCTCTTCTCAAGGCTGATACTCTTGCATAAGTTTGATATCTTTTGTTCAAGAGCTCTACCATTGTCGGCCAACATCGAATTGATTTTGGTTTTAACAACCTCTACCATACTTTTGCGTGACCAATGAGTGTCATAGGAAAGAGCTTAAGTTTTTGCCACCCATTATCAATGTTGTTCGATGCACAAGCATCGTAGAAGGCTTGTAAATGTTGTTGCAGATCTAAATCATAGCCTACTGAAAACTTACGAAAGTTATTTAGGTCAAGCCTGGGTAGATAACTTTCCTTACAATGCCTACGGGATATTTGAATAGCCTCTTGTATTTGCGTTAGGCTTATAGTGGCCAATAGGGGTTCATCGTCATTGGGTTGGTTATGCATTCGTGAGTTGGGACGATGTTGTCTCCATTTATAAGAAACCCCTACATCAGATTGGGTACTCCAAACTTCATCTTCATCATCATATAATTCGTTGGTTCTCCAATGAATTTCCTTTCTAGTTGTTACATTATCATAGCCTTGTGAGAGAGACATGGTTGTAAGTTTATGTGTGATTTAATTGCAATTATTATTTATATATCCTAAAAGATATATCGTTAATACTTTGTTACAACGATCTTGTATGATGTAACTAATCTAAATAACTAGCACCATCCCTAGCAATGGTGCCCATGATGAGTGCTGAGGTACCCCTACACTCAACCATACGAATACGAGCGTTTCACGCACGATCCGGTCAAACTCTGCAGACGAGCTAGTTATGGTATCTAGATAGTTACTCATTGATCGTAGTTCGCTTTCTTTCCACCTGGACTAGTATTTTCCTTGTCACGTATGGTTTAGTGCAGAGTGAGGTGTATGATATGTTCCTAAAGTAATGCTACTCTTGAAGGTAATGGAAAATTACTTTAACTAAGCTAAGAGGAAAAGGGAGAGAGAGAGCTATACTAAGAGGAGATAGGGACAGAGAGTCTAAGCTAGCTTAAGTGCAATGAGCATCCGTTCCTTAATCATCCATAGACATCTTGGACCTTGTGCATGACTACTACTAGGATTACCAAGCACAGATCCTAGGTACGCTACTGGGTTACCAAGTAGTCACACTTAAATGCTCGTAATTAAGTCGTACTCATTTCATGTTAAGGAGTTTGGGGGGAAGAGATATTAACTATGAAAGCAATAAATAACAACAATAGTTAAATAATTAAACTAAGTGAATGCTGCAATGATGAAGTAATCTCAATATTTATTACCGGTCATGTGCATGTCCAAGTACATCACACTCGAATAAAGGATGTCATACAATTACAATGATCACACTGCAGGCATGCATTGGGAGAAAGGGTTGAGAGGAAAAACTGATAAAAAGATCATACTCTAATACTAAACAAACTATTGAAAAACTGACAAAAGACTTCCCTTCCCGTGTGCCTAGATGTGTATTTATAAGCCCACGTGGGAACCATGATTCATCACAGGATAACCAACTCCAAACAAGCACCATACAAACAAGCATACAAGCAACCCTATAGACAACATTGGTGGAAGGGAAAATAATGCATCTATAAGGGGTGGTGCCTCACCCCCAGATCCCTCATGATCTAGTACAAGTTGTGACTTGGCACCACACCAAACCTATTCAGTCTTGGCTGCCTACATATCTATGACCACCGTAGAATCAAGGCCATGTAGTTCTCCATGTGAGAGTAGTATGAAAAGAACTTAGAGAGAGTTGCATTAGGAGGGTATCCTAATGCTGACTTGGTACTGTCGAGCTGGGATGGATTTTCTAACACTTGAGAGTCACCTGAGGGTGCCTCAAAGTGTTCCATGGCCCCTAAACCTTGGGGAGAGCCCAAGAGAACCACCACCCTGGGACATCTTTCACAATCCTCCCCTGCATAAAGAAGCAACATCCTTGGAGTGGAGCCTAGGATAGCTCGAGAATACACTTCAAGTATGGGTTTGGAACTCCGTCAACTCTAGGGAATCCATTAACTTAATTGACACCAGGCTTGAAGGAAGGTATCAACCCAACACCTGATATATCCTTCCATCCAATGCCTTGCATAAAATGCAAAGGACACTTGGATGAATCCCAAAGACTTCCCAACTCTGTGACAAGTGGGGGTAGTCCAACCCAAAGGGCAAATGTCTCTAAGGCATCTCCTAGATCTATCCCTTCCTAGGTCTAGAGACTTATCTTCTTGTGTAGACCCAGACCTATGTAAGAAGATAACTCTTCTTCCACAACTCCAACTGAGTTCCTTTGTAAATGGCATCTTAGCACCTATCGATTTTCTTGATTTTTTTTTAAATCATTGATTTTGAGGGCTCACCAAGGCCACTACCCATGGTGATGGACTTGGGAACATCAAACTGAGAGGGAAAACTTGCTCCAAAAAAGCCATGCCTTTACAAGAAAATCACGCCTACCAGAACTCCATGTTCTACTACTCACATCTAGACCCATGGGGTCTCACCAGTGCAACCATTTAAGCACAGAATCCATGTGCATATGTACCATACACATTTTTCCCATCATATTTGTTCAAGCTGGTATGAAGGGAGTTGAGTGTATTCTCCCTTCCAAACAAGGTACAAGGTGAATCTTTTGAGATTGACCTTGCCATCCGTAGACACACCAACATCGCATTCTTCAATTCACCATCCAATAGTATCCCATTGTTACAACAAGAGAGAAGATCCAAAATTTGTTTGAAAAACTTCTCTAAGAGGCTATCATAACATACCAATCCAAACTATCATCAACAACTTTTGTGATTATCCAATATCAAGAATGCCTGCTCGAATGTTAGAACAAGTGGGCAACCAGCCCCAGGACAATCCTCCATACACAAGTCTCATGTCAACCACAAGGACATCCTCGATTGCAACCATAATATCCCATTCATGGGGAAGGATCAACTACACTTGCAACTTACAAGCTATCCTTCCCACTCCAAGATATGGGAAATGCACCATTTTCTAAACACTTGCTCTAGGAAGGAATATAGAGTCTCCTTCGAGGGCAACCACAATCATGAATTCTTCAAGGAACATCGAGGTTCCCAAAGTTTGAATTTTTCTATCATGTTAGGAATTGTAACTCCCGATCAACACCTTTCATTGGATTTGTTTTAACCTAAAAAAGAGATCCTCTTTGGGAGGTTTCTTCAATAGGCAAGTATATCAAGCCAACTACACCTTACTCATAATACACATCCAAGTAATCCACATAGCCAACAAAATAGTAACATCCAACTTTTACTAGCTGAGGGAAGACATGGATTCACAAGTCTTACCCAAATTCAATTCCACCTTTTAAGAACAACTCAAGGAGCGAAGGAGTTCATCCCTTAAAATTTTATCAAGAGGGATTTATGTTTCATGTTGGGGAATCTAGGTTTTTATTTCATACATCCCAATCAAGCCCATTTACAATGTTTGTGGTGCACAAGGCAACACCACTGCCTATTAACATTCAACCCAAACAACAAACACAAGTCAATAAGAACATTTTTCCCATAGGAGGACTAGGTCCTCAAGATAGTTTTACAAAGAATGGGCTTCACCAACATCAACTACAACTCAAAACAATACACGATTCATCCCCGAAGGGTTTACAATAAGGGTGGTCTACCAGAGAACCCCAACAAGGTAGTCCCTCTAGATCCCCAAAAGCTGAGAGAGTACATAAGATCATGCCTTATTTACAAGAAGGGAGATATATACATTTAGGCTACATCAACAACATAGCCTCACAAATGAGGTTTCATAAATTTTACCAGGGCAACAACATTCTATCTCTGAAAATAAGCCCTAAGAGTTCACAAACATGGGACCACTGCTAGGAACAAGTCCCAAACATCAACTGCTTCTAGATCCCAACTAGGGAACAACTATCTCAATACTACCTACCTTTTATTTCAGGAACTGAAGAGGGCATCCATCGGAATGGAGAATGACCCCTATAGGATTAGAGAATCACCAAGTAATATAGTGTTCAGCCCTACTATCCCACTAGAGAGGTGAGGACATCAACATGAATTAACATTACACGAGAGACAAGGGATAATACATTAGGGAGAGATGGTGTGATACATTAGTGTACATAAGGAATAGAGTACACAGGGAGATATGGTAAGACACCATCGCATGTTAGGTACAATGAGTTCCAAGTCACGAAATCACACCATAGTCAACAAAAGCACCAATAAGTCCCAAGCCATGAGAGTGCATCATAGGCCTCTGAAAAACCATAAGTAACCAATCACAAGAGCATGCCAACATGCATGACATTAGAAGCCCCCAATCATGAGAGCATAGGCTCAATTTTTTTTGAGTACATTCAAGCTTAACAAGCAAGGACACCAAAAGAAGTCACAATTTCTATAACTATAACATCATTTATTCAAGGATAGACCACCATCCCAACATTTGCAAAGCTACTCCATGATCACATCCAGCATGAAAGAGGGAGTCTAGGTGCCAATCCCCAGAACTCAACTCTACTCCACAACTAGACATCGTAACATCACATTGATTTGAATTTTAGTCTGCCATTATAACTCACATGCCACAATGAACCACCCGCTATCAAGATTAAGCACATTGAACCAATTTGTTTGTATTTTGGGCTACATACCACCATCGATCATCTATGGATAAGATTTTTTCCAATTCAAGAACCCAAGAGAAAGTGTTCATAAGACTTTTCCTTTCTCAAGGATGTTCACCGAAGGACATACCATCAAGACATGCTAATATCACCAAGAACACAAGGTACTAGTTCAAGAGCACCTTGGGCAAGGACATGCCCTAGCTTGCTCGTTACAACATCGTATTGCAACAAGATAATTTTTCCATAAGGTTTTTAGCAAAATTACACATCAAGGCACAACAACCGTTTACAACATATAGAGAAGGTGCTTGAAGAATGAGCACTAAGAAAACATCATATATCAAGCTTGGTCTTGTCATAGGGTGTGGCATAGGCCTACAACAAGGAGAAAATTGACTCACATAGGGCAATAACATCTAGCACTTTTGTGTGCATCAACTTTCAAAACTGAGAATATCACAATGTTACATTACAATCTCACATACCCGAGGATAGGAATACATTTAGTCAGAATAATACATGGTATTTAGGAATGCTAACCAAGCCTAGAAGGCTATAGGATGAACTACCCAAGCCAATCCTAAGCTGAAAGGTTTAGGCCACCAAGAGCATACCAAGAAAGCACCATGCTATTTTGAGAGAAACCTATCTCTATTACAAAATGTACACGATCATCTGTCATATTGCATCTACTGCACCACTATCTCAAAACGTACATGAACAACCATCGCACTAAACTCAGTGCACAACTACCATCGAACAAAAACGATTCGGAACACAAGCACAACGATCAAATAATGGAACATGCCAACTAAGTATCCACCACCTACCATAGTGGAACCTCAAGGCATTGGCCACTCCTGGGCCATTAGTATCTGGCATGGCCAAGGATACCATTTCATGCCATCTGCTAACCCAATATCTATAGGGCCTAGGATAGATCACCATCCTCTATTAGTGCTCACCCAGGATAGAGAGGTAAACAAATTATGATCTACCTGCTAATTCATCACAACCAAGGTACTGATAAATCCACAACCCAATGTTGGGATTTTGAGACTAAATAATCAATTCATTAAGGCCTCAAGAGCACACATCTTCCCCATAGACATAGTGCTCACAAAATCAACTGAGGTCACAATTGGCCACATCTTTGTACCTGTGATGCCTTTAAAGACTGAGACAATAGCTCAAAAATAGAGAAGTTAGTAGGAACATGATCAGCACATCAGCCTCATATACAATCATCAAGCATGATCACATAACAAAGTAATATCACTCTTGCGACATCATAAAGCGCAAGACCTCAACAACACACATAGAGATCAATCATGTAAAACATTGATGTGTTAATTAGATACACCCAAACAAATGAATTCATCATGAGGCACACCCAGAGAGAGCTAGGACACTCTTAGAATTTCAAGATTCATATACAACAACCATTCCTAGCCATTGACACTGGTTCCAACCAGGATCAAAATCTCAACATAATCATAAGAGGCATGGGAAAATAGAGAATCATTATCTTAATTCAAAAATGAGGTGGAAGACCAAGGTTTAGCTAACAATAGGTCTCCATAAAACCAATTCTCGCTATAATGAGCAACATCAAGGAGGATGCATCCACAAGAAAGACTCTCATCAAAAGAGGTGTGGTCTCAACAAGAACCAACAATAGGATGAACCCACATCAGAATTCTTCGAATCAAAGCATCCAAAGAAATGTCACCAATCAAAAGAGTGATGCCATAAACCTAAGGCAACACAACTAGATCAAATAAGGGAGCATAACTCGTAAAAGATTAGTAATAAGGGCAATCATGCCTCAAGCACAAGAGGTTGTCAAAACAAGACAACAAACATTTGGCTTTGGGATGCCACAAACGGCCTTAAAATGTGTCCTCAAAAATCCCAACAACAAGTCATCATACCATGTAGAACACAAAGCCTTGTGTTATGAACGATAAACATGACGAAGTTAACATGCATGCAGAATTTGAAAGCGCAAGCAAGAAGGCATGGATACACAAATAGACAAACATACAATCACAAGCAATAACATACGAAGTTTACTGGCAATGGTCTTAATCCACCCAAAACAAGGCTCACAAAAAACACATGTCCAAAGGCCCTTAATCCTAAGGTACCTAGGAACCAACATGTCCCAATTTGTAATTCCCATACTCACTGTATCTAGTTGAGTGTGAGTGCTAGGATATCACATCCTGCACAACTCAATTAATTCCATCTTGATACACGTCATCTGGGTGGAAACCGAAGTAGAGACTAGATCCAATTCATCCCAAATGAATCACTAAAAACTAGAGATGAGAGCTCCTTGAGCAACAAAATTCTTGAGTTTCCATAAAACTCTCCTCTACCATATCAAGTAAAAGCACAACTAGTCTAACCACAAGTAAACAAGTGAAGGAAAAGACCTCAATCTAATCATATACATCCTCAAGGAGAACAACATACATCAGTTGCTTACAACATAACATCAGTCCCCTCATGAAGAGTGTAGAAACATTACCATAAGGTAACTCTTCAAAGAATACATAAGGATATGATCCTAGATCACCTAGGTATCAATCCGAAGGGACCATTAATAGAACAACCTCAATAGAGTAACACAACCAAAGAGCACATGCATATCGCAACATGATTTCAAAAATTCTCTAATACCATCTATGACAACGTTGCCCCGACGTTGTCTGGCACCCCAAGGAATTCACTAAGATTCAATGGATTTAGAGTAGAAGACCTAGGGAATATGCCTCAAGCAAGCAAGCAGCCCAAGAGGGACTGCAAGCAACAATATAGCTTCTTAATACGTATGTATGGGGAATGCACCTCATGGAGGATAACCAACTTCAAACGAGGACCATGCAAATAAGCACATAAGCAACCCCATAGACAGCATCAATGGAAAGGGAAATGATGCATCTACAAGGGGTGGTGCCTCACCTCCAGATCCCTCACGATCTAGTACAAGGTGTGGCTTGGCACCGTACCAAACCTATCCAGTCCTGGTTGCCTACATATCTTCAACCACCGTAGAATCAGGGCCATGTAGTTCTCCACGTGAGGGTAGTATGAAGAGAACTTAGAGAGAGTTGCATTAGGAGGGTATCATGATGCTGACTTGGTACCGCCAAGCCAAGATGGATTTTCTAACACTTGAGAGTCACCTGAGGGCACCTCAAAGTGTTTCATGGCCCACAAACCATGGGGAGAGCCTAAGAGAACCACCACCCTGGGACATCTCTAACACTACAAGTGAGCCGCTTTTAGTATATGTTTGTTTTTCCTTTTTGTTTTTTACCAGAACACTATTAAGTTGGCTCGCTTTTTGTTTTGGTGTCTTTTCTTTCCATTCCAAATTGTTTCTTTTCACTTGCGGACTTCCATGCACGCGCATCTTGACTGAAGGCTAAAACGTGTAAACATCACATTGAAGCACAGGGTGTGTGCGTCACTCTGTTAATACAAAATCACATGTCTTTGTGCATGACACAAAATGTATGTTGAATGTTTTTGTTAAATCAGCATAATTGGTGTAGAATTTTTTAGCATTATTTTCAGCGTCAAATTTATCTTTCTCGATAATTTTCAATGGATTTGTACAATGGTAAGACACTCTTTGGACTAGCATTACGAAACTACTCTGCGAGTGACTTGTTTTCGTCAAAATAAACTTTATGGTAAAAAACTTTATTTAGTGAGTTGAGGTATCTGTTAATTGAGGAGAAGTAGCCTTTACGATAAGACACCCTTATATGAGGTTGAAGTACCCTATAGTAGGATAATATTGGAGGGCTTTATCAAAGCCTGTAACTTTAAACAAGGTACTAGCTTTTTGGTAAATCTAAGTTAGAAAATTCTACAATTCTAGCCTTTCTATATTCACAATGGAATAGTTTGGTGGTGGAAAACTTATAAATTTGGGTTGGAGTTGCATTATGATAAAAAACTTCTTTAGTTTCTTGAAGTATTCTTTGTGGTGAAGTACTTGTCAATTCAGTAGAAATAACCTTTATGATAAGACATCCTTATATAAGATTGAAGTAGCCTTCTAGTAGGATAATACCAGAGGGCCCTAGTTACCTAAACCTTCAACTTTAAACAAGGAGGTGTTAGGCTAATGGTAAATCTAAGTTAGAAAATTTTGAAATTCTAGCCATTCTAGATCTGCAATGGAATCATTTGGTGGTGGAAAACTTGCATATTTGGGTTCGAGTTGCATTATGGTAAAAAAACCTTTTTAGTGGATTAAAGTATTCTTTGACGTGACATACCTGTCAATTGAGTAAAAGTAGCCTTTGTGATAATACACCCTTATATTAGGTTGCTAGACTTATGGTAGGATAATATTGGAGCACTCTAGTTACCTAAGCCTTCAACTTTAAGCAATGAGGTGCTAGCCTTGTGGTAAGACTCTAATTTGAAGGGTCCAAGTCATTGGTTGGATTCTAGTAGGCAATGCTAAGTTATAAAGCTATAATCAAATTCTATATCGTGGAAGTACCTATATTATTATTATTATTTTGTGTTCCACCACTACCAACAAATAATATTACTATTTTGGGTTCCACCATCACCAGCTAAACCTTAAAATTGAAAAAAAGAAATACATCGATCCTAAAGAATACTCTTTTGCAATTCTTGCAAAGCATAAGTACCCAAAATTGTTGCCCAAATCAGCATTGCCCATATTGGGTCATTACTCCTAAACAAATAAAGTAAAAAAATAAAAGTGAATATGATTATTTTCACTAAATTTTTGTACAAAATTTGTTGGCCTAAAAATAAGACCTAATAAGTAAAACATTTAAAGTTCAAATCTAGTTTAATAGACTGCTGGATTTTTTTAAGGCTAACAAATTTTTTTCAACAAACATTGATAGCAATCAAGATCCATAATTTTTATTATTTTATAGATTTTATCTTCTCAACTATCAAAATCCATTTTTAGTTGGAAAATGTTATCCATATTTTTAACATGGAAAATTTGTTGCTGATGTATTTTTCTTAATTAAAAAATTTGCATTAAAAGTTTCTGGGAAAGAGCTTTATTTTTCACCTTAACCATTTTCCACTTTAACCATTATCCTTGTTTAACAAGAATTTTAAGCATTTTATCAATAATATTTTATGAAAGGGTTTTATCTTTCATTTTTCTTGTCAAGCAAAAGGATAGGTACCAGTTTTCAGGCAACGTGTAGATGGTGGTTTAGGCAGCGTTATCATTCGCCGGCATGGACAGCATCTCGATGAAAATTGTTTAAAACCAATTCATGAAACCGGAGTGTTTACCATGGTTCACTTGATTACGCTCATTGATTAGTTGCAAATCTAAAGATGGGTCGCCCAATTGCATAGGCCATACCTTCTAAATACTTTTGTATGCTATTTAACTAACGCTCAAGCATGATAATAGCAGGTATACACTAAAATCAACCACATGACCGAAAAGTCCAAAAGACAACATTACCTTCATATTACTCACCTATAAATCGGGCTCGATTTCATCGGTGAGACTTAAGAGTTAACACTCACCCAACCTTCTTTTTAATCATGGCATCATCGTCATCCACCATCAATTTGCATGGCAACTAGGGTCTTTGTTCTCCGTTGCCGAAATCCAGCAATCAAACAAGCATCCCATATTTTCATTTTCCCATATTTTCATTTTCAGTACAAGTATTTCTTGGCAAAGTATGTTTAACTTTCTTTGTTACCTCCAATATGGAACAATGCTTAAGAATAATATGTCATGTAACTAGTCCTAAGAGGGATAATGGTAAAGTCGTGGAGCAAAGGCAACATTGTGAAATTCAGCCCAATGTTGTTAGAGATGTGAAAAAAAAATCTGTAATTAACTTATGTTAAACTTCACTTTTTCTCTTCTACCATTGGTTAGTTTTAAAATTTTCTAAAGAAGAGTTAAGATATTTGAAACTTGTTATAAAAGAAAAAAGTAAAGACATGTTTGAGTTGATTATTGGTTGTTTCCATTAATGTAACCTTGGTTATTTAAATCCATCTTGGGTTGGTTATGGTGAGTGAGTTGTGATCTCTTGTGTAAGGGTTGCCATGTGAAATCTGACTTGTGATCTTTATAAATATCTCTGTCGTTTTGAAGATCTTGTAAAAGTTGCTAAGTTGCTTTCCTATTTATCTCTCTTATTCCTCTTTCATTCCATTTTATAAGTTTTATTTCCCTATTGTTATGTTATTGTTGTGCCAGTAATATTTGCCAACAACAATTTTTACATAACACATCATTTGTTAACAAGTGGTATCTTATATAAGGGTTGATGTGTGAAAGCAATTGACTTGTGATCTTTATAAACATCTCTAGGTATCTCTGTAATTTTAAAGATGTTATAAAAGTTGCAATGTTGCTTTCTTGTTTATCTCTCTTGTTTCTCTCTCACTCCATTCTGCAAGTTTTATTTCTGTGTTGTTATGTTATTTTTATGCTAGTAATATTTGCCAGTAACGATTTTTGCATAACACTTCATTTGTTAACAAGTGGTATCAAAGCAAGATTAAGTGAGGTTAAGTTGTGCAATGCTTGTTATTGGTGGAGCACAAAAGATAAAAAAGAAAAGAGACCAAGATGTTGGCACTGTCATGAGATTGGACATGTGAAAAGGGATCGCTCTATTTTGAAACATGATGATGTTGTCTCTTGGGTTTGTTGTTATTAAGGAGACATTTTATTATGTTAGAGTGTGAATTGTATGTCTCTTTTATTTTGTTCAAATTTTGTGTTAACATGTGTTATGGCTTTTTGGGATAGTATTTGTTAATGTTGGTGTAATGCTATCTCATATGGTTTTGGCTTGAGGAGGCCTTAGTCCATTACAATATTTTATGTAGAGATGCCCCTTAGAAAGTTGTGTGCACACCTATGATTTTCCTACATGTTATGTTGTGAAAGGCATGGAGTACTAATTAATGAAGTTGTTCCAGCATATTTTTCATGTAATTGTTCTTCAAGTGGGAGATTCTTAGAAATGTGAAGACAAAATCTATAATTAACTTATGTTAAACTTCACTCTCTTCTAACATTGGTTACTTTTAGAATTTTCTAAAGAAGAGTTAAGATATTTAAAATTTGTTGGAAAAAAAAAAGTGAAGACATGTCTAAGTTAATTATTAGTTGTTTCCATTATTGTAACCCTGGTTATTTAAATCCATCTTGGGTTGGTTATAGTGAGTAAGTTGAAAGTGCATAGTCTCTTGTGTAAAGGTTACTGTGTGAAAGCAACTAACTTGTGATCTTTGTAAACATCTCTGCGTATCTTTGTAGTTTTGAAGATGTTGTCTAAGCTACTAAGTAGTTTTGAAGATGTTGTAAAATTTGCTTTCCTATTATCTTCCTTGTTTCTCTCACCCTCCATTCTGCAAGTTTTATTTACCTGTTGTTATGTTATTCTTATGCTACTAATATTTGCCAATAATAATTTTTGCATAACCCGGCATTTGCTAACAACTACGTGGGATGATTATTTCTTGGAAAATTGAAGTTCTTTTTCCATGGAACCTGTGGCTTTTGCTTCTCAATTTCTTTTTTACTTTGGTTATTAAGAATTTTCTCATGAAACTTGTGGCTTCCGCTTCTCAATTTCCTTTTTACTTTGGTTATTAAGAATTAAATCTAAGTGCAAAAAATTAACAATTTCCTTCTTGGAGTGGCCAGTGCTCAAGATTTAGCAAAAGCAGCCAAGGCGCATTTGGGCACCGCATCCCGAAGAGTGCCCTAGCAACTGGGATGTACTAACACGCCTCACCGTTGTTGATTCATTTGTTAGTTTGGGCATCGACAGATATTTCACGAAAGAAATCACGGACGCTCTTGACTTCGTTTCAAGGTTTTCTTGCTTACTCATATGGTGGATTTTTGTCGTATTATTAGTTTATTACCAAGTGCAGTGCATGATGAATTATGAATTTAATATATACCTGTAAAATGCATTTACTATAATGAGTATTGTCATGTAAAGTTGTTGGAAACAAATGAGGGGATGCCTTGGCAAAGGAAGCACATCGGAAAAGGCAGATCTCAACGCTACTGCATTGGGATTTAGATTGCTCCAATTGAATAGATATCATGGTACTTCTGCAGGTATTCATAATTTCCCTTTTCATAAACATGAAAATTGTCATGACCTTAGTCTACTTCCCTGTATTGCGCTATGCGCTACTTTTTTGGTTCTTAAACCGTCGATGATTTTTTTAGAACTTATTTCAAATTATGCTCTCTCGAATAACGACTTACTTTGACTAGACTGCTTTCTGATATTAGAGACATCCGATGGAGAATTCTCTCGGACAGCAACAGAGATGGATTTCAAAAAGTAAAAATGCACCTAAATCTTCTAAGGGATTCATGTAACAATCAAGGATTTTCATCTAACAAAGCTCCATGATTTGATGGCTCAAATTATCCTTTATGGAAGTTCAAGATGAAGACATATCTTCTGATTCATGATGATGATGTATAGAAAGTAGTTAGAAGAGGGACCAACAATGTTGTACATGATGCATGTGCTACAAACACCTTGTTTTGTGACTTGAATAAAGTAGTGTGTATGAAGATTATGCACTTCAATTAACCAAAGAAATGTGGGAGCATCTTCAAGCTAACTACGAAGGAGATGATAAAGTGAAGAAGTCTAAACTATTAACTTTGAGAGTAGGTTTTAATGCTTTGTGGACAAAAGAAAATGAAGATGAAATTATTAGTGAGATGACTATGCTTAGTGAGACATGTCTGATGATATAATCTACCAAAAAATTTTGTTTGTTTTGCCTAATAGATTTGAAGCAAAGGTCTCATTCATAGAAGTATCATAGGATCTCTCTAGATTAATAATACCTAAGCTCTATAGTATTCTTTCAACCTTTGAAATGAGGAAAGAAGAAGCTAGTATTTCCAACAAACTGGAGCAAATTGCCTTCAAAGCTGAAGCTAAAAAAACAATGAACATAAGAAGGAATCATCAAAGTCAAATTCACATTTTGATAAGGAAATTGCTAATCTTACTTAGAAAGCTTAGAAGATTTGAAAGATGAAGGGTAGTAAGAAGCTAACAAAGTCATTTTCTTGTTATTATTGTGATGAGACAAGTCATACGATTATTGAGTATCCAAAGAAGAAGAAAGATGAAGAAAATCAAAAAAATCAAGTAACTAGATTTAAGCTAAAGAATACTCAATATAGGTTTGATAAATTAAAAGCTCAATTAGCTAAAATATAAAATTAATTACAACACTTAGAAATTAGTATATAATTGAGAATGTTGAGGAAAAGTCTTTTGTCCATTTTTCTTATACTAATATAATAACTAATGATATTGATATTGTTACACAAGTCTTATTTTATTTTCCAACCATGATTGAAGATTATGATTTTCAAAGCTTTATTTATAGTTACCTAAATGATTATTGACACACAAAACAAATACATAAACATCACAACAAACACTAAGTGCCTAGAATATACGGTTTTACATTGATTACAAAATTTTGGTATTCATGACAATAAAATTGAACACAAGACAAAATTGACAAGCATAATTCCATTGACGGCACGAAGACATTGGAGAAAATCAAATAGTCCCAAGTGGTGGAGGCTCCTGAGATTCCAAAGGACCTTCTCTTACTTTGGGTTCATAAGGTGGTCAAGGTGGTTGTGGTTGTCCTGCGGTAGCTGTAACTTCTAGCGGAAGATGAAAGGAACCAACATTGCCTTTAGCTTCTCCTCCTTACTTTAGGGATCATTGATAGTCTACGCAGCTTTGCCAATGTGGGCTAGAATGGGAATATCCCATCGGAAGGGCATTGTAGGGAACAACTCCTTAACATTCACGAACTAGGCAACAAACTATTTACGTTTGATATCGAATGCTCTGAGTGCATTGCACAACTCTTGATAGTCATTCATTCTTTTGGCTAGGTTCTTAGTAGTTGATCTCTAATTTGTGAATTTCTCTTCAAGAACCTCAAGTTCAACATTGGCAAGCTCAAGCATTTTCTTCGTGCCTTTGTGATGCCTGAACTCTACCTCATATAGCAAGTACGAGCTAGCCACTTATTTCTCCAATTTAGATCATGGCCTATTAGTAGTCAGCATCACTAAATTTACAAAAAGGAGATTGGCAAGCTTAGTGTACTTTGTCATCTTCTCGATTTGTAGCTCTTTTATGCAAATCTCTACTTTGTTGTAGTCATTGAGCCCATTAAAGATCAACTGCCAAATATCGCCTCCTTCCTTAACCTACTAGAGAGCCTCATTGACTTTTTCCTTCATAATCTAGATGTGTTTTTCATTGATTTCTTTATGTAGGCTGACCTGATCTTTGTAATGATTCTTAACTCTCTTAATTTTAAGAGCCTTTTTTTTCTAGGAGGCTATATCTATCGTAGATTTTTAGTGAAGGCCTCAGACTTCCTCCATGGAGAACTTTCGATTTTATGTTGCCAATCTTCTTAGTTCATTGTTTACTCTAGCTAGCTACTCCTACTATTGATGCATAAAATCTTGCATCTGCTACTTCTACACATCAACATTCTACAAGAGATCATTTTCTACAATCAAAATTGTATTCTCATGGTGCATCTAAATCAAGTTCTTCTGAATGGTGTATGTTTTGGCATTGGCCATGGACTAGTCAAAGATGATCATCTCCTTCTAGTTCTCAACCTTTTTGAGCTTATCTTTAAGCTACTTGAAGGCTTCATCCCTTATCAACTTAAGGTTGAGAATGTAAGAACCTTCACAGCCAAGCATTAGTTTTGTGCTTAGGCTATTTCAAGCTGCCCTCCAAATACAATGCACTTGCCCTTCATTTCTAGTAGCTCTAGCTCAGCTATAGTGATTNATCAAGGATTTTCATCTAACAAAGCTCCATGATTTGATGGCTCAAATTATCCTTTATGGAAGTTCAAGATGACGACATATCTTCTGATTCATGATGATGATGTATAGAAAGTAGTTCGAAGAGGGACCAACAATGTTGTACATGATGCATGTGCTACAAACACCTTGTTTTGTGACTTGAATAAAGTAGTGTGTATGAAGATTATGCACTTCAATTAACCAAAGAAATGTGGGAGCATCTTCAAGCTAACTACGAAGGAGATGATAAAGTGAAGAAGTCTAAACTATTAACTTTGAGAGTAGGTTTTAATGCTTTGTGGACAGAAGGAAATGAAGATGAAATTATTAGTGAGATGACTATGCTTAGTGAGACATGTCTGATGATATAATCTACCAAAAAAATTTGTTTGTTTTGCCTAATAGATTTGAAGCAAAGGTCTCATTCATAGAAGTATCACAGGATCTCTCTAGATTAATAATACCTAAGCTCTATAGTATTCTTTCAACCTTTGAAATGAGGAAAGAAGAAGCTAGTATTTCCAACAAACTGGAGCAAATTGCCTTCAAAGCTGAAGCTAAAAAAACGATGAACATAAGAAGGAATCATCAACGTCAAACTCACATTTTGATAAGGAAATTGCTAATCTTACTTAGAAAGCTTAGAAGATTTGAAAGATGAAGGGTAGTAAGAAGCTAACAAAGTCATTTTCTTGTTATTATTGTGATGAGACAAGTCATACGATTATTGAGTATCCAAAGAAGAAGAAAGATGAAGAAAATCAAAAAAAATCAGGTAACTAGATTTAAGCTAAAGAATACTCAATATAGGTTTGAGAAATTAAAAGCTTAATTAGCTAAAATATAAAATTAATTACAACTCTTAGAAATTAGTATAGAATTGAGAATGTTGAGGAAAAGTCTTTTGTCCATTTTTCTTATACTAATATAATAACTAATGATATTGATATTGTTACACAAGACTTATTTTATTTTCCAACCATGATTGAAGATTATGATTTTCAAAGCTTTATTTATAGTTACCTAAATGATTATTGACACACAAAACAAATACATAAACATCACAACAAACACTAAGTGCCTAGAATATACGGTTTTACATTGATTACAAAATTTTGGTATTCATGACAATAAAATTGAACACAAGACAAAATTGACAAGCATAATTCCATTGACGGCACGAAGACATTGGAGAAAATCAAATAGTCCCAAGTGGTGGAGGCTCCTGAGGTTCCAAAGGACCTTCTCTTACTTTGGGTTCATAAGGTGGTCAAGGTGGTTGTGGTTGTCCTGCGGTAGCTGCAACTTCTAGCGGAAGATGAAAGGAACCAACAGTGCCTTTAGCTTCTCCTCCTTACTTTAGGAATCATTGATAGTCTACGCAGCTTTGCCAATGTGGGCTAGAATGGGAATATCCCATGGGAAGGGCATTGCAGGGAACAACTCCTTAACATTCATGAACTAGGCAACAAACTATTTATGTTTGATATCGAATGCTCTGAGTGCATTGCACAACTCTTGATAGTCATTCATTCTTTTGGCTAGGTTCTTAGTAGTTGATCTCTAATTTGTGAATTTCTCTTCAAGAACCTCAAGTTCAGCATTGGCAAGCTCAAGCATTTTCTTGGTGCCTTTGTGATGCTTGAACTCTGCCTCATATAGCAAGTACGAGCTAGCCACTTATTTCTCCAATTTAGATCATGGCCTATTAGTAGTCAACATCACTAAATTTACAAAAAGGAGATTGGCAAGCTTAGTGTACTTTGTCATCTTCTCGATTTGTAGCTCTTTTATGCAAATCTCTACTTTGTTGTAGTCATTGAGCCCATTAAAGATCGACTGCCAAATATCACCTCCTTCCTTAACCTAATAGAGAGCCTCATTGACTTTTTCCTTCATAATCTAGATGTGTTTTTCATTGATTTCTTTATGTAGGCTGACCTGATCTTTGTAATGATTCTTAAGTCTCTTAATTTTAGGAGCCTTGTTTTTCTAGGAGGCTATCTCTATCGTAGATTTTTAGTGAAGGGCTCAGACTTCCTCCATGGAGAACTTTCGATTTTATGTTGCCAATCTTCTTAGTTCATTATTTACTCTAGCTGGCTACTCCTACTATTGATGCATAAAATCTTGCATCTGCTACTTCTACACATCAACATTCTACAAGCAATCATTTTCTACAATCAAAATTGTATTCTCATGGTGCATCTAAATCAAGTTCTTCTGAATGGTGTATGTCTTGGCATTGGCCATGGACTAGTCAAAGATGATCATCTCCTTCTCGTTCTCAACCTTTTTGAGCTTATCTTTAAGCTACTTGAAGGCTTCATCCCTTATCAACTTAAGGTTGAGAATGTAGGATTAGTGAGATGGGTTCTTAATTCAACAACCTTCACAACCAAGCATTAGTTTTGTGCTTAGGCATTTCAAGCTGCCCTCCAATACAATGCACTTGCCCTTCATTTCTAGTAGCTCTAGCTCAGCTATAGTGATTGTATTCAAAAGGTCAAAGAGATCCAAAATCAATTGCCTGATCCCCATTAGCTAGTCCAACAACTCCTCCTATTGGGCTATACTTAATCTATAACTAATTATCCCTATGGACATCTGCACATCTCTGAGTGCGTAAACATCTAATATAGACATCGCAAGTGCATTCAATGATTCAACAATTCTATCAACAACCACCTCTATTGTTGTCTCCTATCCATGGTTCTACATCACCAAGATAGTTGCCCCCTCACCCTCCTTCAGATGCATCAAAAAAGTAGTGGCATTCTCAAAGATTTATGGGAATTTCTGCTTTTGGAAGAGAGATATCATTCCCTCTTGAGCATTAGGATTTGATCTCGTGAGTAGCTGCATTCTTTGGGCTAAAAAAATTAGCCCACCTCCTTCCATCTGGCTAATAGTTCAAGCCACTTCATTGAGGTAACTCATTGTTGAGTGATACATAGATGGATCACCATCACTCATTCCTACTCACTACTCTTGCTCTTGCAAGAGCTGCTCTCAGATCTCATGTATGCACTTAATACTAGTGTGGGACTCTAACATTGTTTCATGAGTGCGAGGTGGAGGTGGTGGTTGCTGCTACTCATCTTGGATGACTTTAGTAGGTAACTTGTCCTTCATCATCTCTACCTAAGAAGTGGACAAAGCACATCAGACAACATCATTTGTATAGCGTGCTATGCCCCCCTTCTTTCATAATTTCTAGATGAGACATGAGAAGGGAAGTGCCTTTCTTCCACATTCATTTTCTTTAAACTACTTCTCTATCTCAAGATAGTTCAGCTATGGAAGACTAACTGGAAATCTACTGCTTACAATAGCATACACATGAGAGGAAAAGACTATAATCTTACTTAGCCTCACCATTGGATTGAGGTGAAATACTACAATCTTAAAATATGCACGTTTTGCCATGGTTAGTACACTAAACTCCTTACAATCGATGCCATAACACCATTGCGTGCATTTCTTCTTAATGTTAGGATCTACTTACATTGGGATTTCAGCAAAGTTTGCCCTGTTTCTGGTAACCTAAGGTCTCTACAATGGCTTTCACCAAGTAGGACACTAAAATGTCCTTAATCTTGACCATTGAATTGGCCTATCGATTGTTCAAGAATAAGTATGTTTCTCCCATGTACCACTCCCTACTGAAATTGATTGTGGTCCACATAGGAGAGTTTTGTAGTTGAGTTTTAACTTCTAGAGGTGCACACTCTAAGAAAGGTTTAAAGTTTAATTCTTGGAGCATCGATTTTTGGACCTCCTTGTTCAAGATCTGCCTAAGGCAAGTTTCTATCAAGGTAACCTCAAGGTTTGGTCTAGGCTCTAATGCCTTATTCAGTAAGACTATTTTATTGCAGCCACTTCTTCAAGAATTTGTCAAATAGGTTCCTCTTTAGGTTCCTCCCAAAGAGGCCCCGTGGCATGGGTCTCTACTTACTCATGAGGCTATTCTTGGCCTCTTTCCATTCTTGGCTATTTGTCCCTTGGTTGGGATGGTCCTCCTTCTTACGCATGCTTTCCCTTAGGTGCCATCCATGGTCAAAACAAAGCCAAGGATTAGCATTCAATGTATAACTTATAACATTTAAGTACCTTTATCATTGGGCAATTACACTTAGGCTAAGTTTGGACCATGGAAAATTGATTACTTAATTATTATTTTGATGATTTTTAACTTAGAATGTTACCAAAGCTTGTTGGAAAGGTTTAACTGTCATAATTTGATGTTTCATGTTGATTTCCTTGTTAAACCTTATGGCAGTTAGAAATTTTTTCAAATTTTTTTTTTATTAAAAACTTAAGGTTTGTGGCCCCCATGACAAAGAGCTTACCTTCGATAGCTACAAGGTCAAAGAATGGAGTGAATTGGACAAATGATTAGGAAGATATGACTCTTGGAGGGTTTTGGGCTTTGAAAATCTGAAAAACTCCCCTTCATTTTGAAGCAAATGTGAGAATCACTAACTGTGGCCACTTATATATAGGTAAGTCAACCCTTGTATTGATGGGATCCTGTAAATAAGGTCTCATTTATGCATGGGTTGGGCCAATAGGTACTCCTCTATAAAGCCTATGACTAAAATTTTCACCTTTAAAAAATATGAAAATTAGAAAGAGTTTAAGCATGAAATTGATGTTTTTAGAGACCCAAAAAAGCTATGAACATGATGAAATCTTAAAGAGGGCTTGATAATTCATGAAAATGGAGAAATGATGAGAGAATGAAATTTTATGGAGAAAATTCCTTAAGAAGCACATAGTTGGATAGAATCGATGGGACGCAAAAAGAGTTGATCACTAAAATGCCTAAGGATAAGAAACTTAACTATCCCAACCAAGAGATATGTAAGTGACTCCTCCCCATTGTAGGCTTATGTCCTTTTTTCCCTTGCATAACCTTAAACCAAGGAGTCTATGGGCCCTATAGTTGATTAATGGTGATGAAAAGTTTTAGCGTCAAATCTGGAAGAATCTACCTAAGAATTTTAACACGTCAAACTAAGACATAAAAAAGACATGAAAATTAGTAGTGAGGTGAATTACAAAAAGCATTGATGGATGAAAGAGAAGATGGAATGGAATTCCTAATCATGGTCACATGAAGTCCCTTATGCATCTTATGGTTAAATGATCTAATAAAGTCCATCTATAGTCCAGATCAAAATCAACAACTTTTAATGACTTCACATTGCTACATTAAGACTAGTCCACCTCCTCAAGACAAAAGAATGCTCCCACAGATCAATCACCATTCCTTATTAGAGATTAAAAGAGAAGTAGAAGTAAGAAAGGGCCTTAGTTAGAGGGGACCTTCAAGCATGGGTAACATGTCTTTCTAGTCCCATAACCAGTGCTTGTAGCCCGTTATTTTTGTTTAAGAGATGTGCTTTGAATTTCCATCATGTTTTTTTTTGTTTTTTGAATTTTATATTTTTATGGATTTTTGGATGGGAACCACACCATGCAAAGACTTATTAACTTCTTGTTATTGGTTGACACAAAATGGTAAGAAATTCATGAAAACACTCATGTACTTAAGTAAGTAGAAAGGCACAAAGAGTATTAAGTTTTCTTGAAGTCACACCCTTTTCAAACTATTTGAATCCTTTCCAAGTTTGAAAACTACCAAGGTCACAAGTTCGTTAAAGTTTCATTCAGGAAAAGGAACCTTATACTTCCAAAAGTAGGAAGACCATAGAGTTTATGAATGGGTGGATGACATGGACTCACTGCCTTTTCCATGAAAAAAAAACTTTATCTTAGTCATCAGTCATCAAAATTCAAAACTAGAAACTAGACATTAGCAATCAGAAACATTAAGTACAAACCACCATTAGCAAATAGCTAAAGCATCTTTGTGTCTTATTGGTAATAAAGCAATTTTCTTAAAAAACAATAAGAAAAACTCACACCAAAATAAAGTAAAATATAAAAAAATTGTAAAATATTCAAGAAAGTCAAAATATACTAACAATGGAAAAATAGCAAAGTGTAAAACAAAAAGGTATAAAAACAAAGAAAGTGTAAAAACAACAAAGTGTAAAAGAAAGAATTGGTAAACAAAAAGGTAGGAAAACTAAGAAGCCACTTTAATAATTAGAATAGATGGCCATCTTACTCATGACTAAGTTGAAAGAAGGATATTTGATTAATTGAGCAAGGTTATCTATCCATTGAGACATTACTTTCACTAGCTTGCTTGGGCTCATGAAAAGGTTTTACTTGTTGCATGTTGATGAGTTGCTTTTTATTTAGGCTCTTAGATTTGTATATTAACATGGTCCTAGAAGAAAAGGTTTCATAAATGATATAATACCCTTCCCATAATGTTTGAAACTTTGTTTGTTGAGGCACATGTGTGGGGTTCCAGTAAAGGACCTTATCTCCAGGTTGAAATTTTACCTTTTGTATTGTAAGGTCATGGTGTTTTTAGTTGAATGCCTTATGCACTTCATTCAAGGATAGGGCCACCAATCTATTCTCATCTAGCACTTAAGGTTGATCAATCTTTCTTTTTGTGCTAGGCTAAGATCAAGATCAAGGTTACAGGCTGTTGAAAGTGTACAAAACTTAGATTAGATTGGAAGAGTTGGTAATTTTCCATACACCAACTCATAGGGAGAGTAGCCTATAAGCAGTTTTCATGTGGAGTGGTAGGCCCAAAGGGCATCGTTGAGTTTCGTGCTCTATTCTCTCCTATATTTGTTAATTGTTCTCATTAGGATTTTTGAGATCTCCCTATTAGTAACCTCAGCTTGATCATTGGCTTGGGAGTGATAAGGTGTTATCAATTTATGTTCAACTTCCAAGAATTGCATGAGCTTGCAAAATGTAGCACCTATAAAATCAATACCATTATTAGAAATTAGTGCACATGGCACCCCAAACCTATTTACAATGTTTTGTTGTACAAACTATGCAGTAATGGAAGATGTACAGTCAATGACAATTGCTGCCTCTGCCCATTTTGTATAATAGTTAAAAATGACTATTATGTACGCCTTTCCATATGACATAGATGTGATGGAATCCATGAAGTCTATGTGCCAGATATCAAAGGGTTCTAATGATTAGATCCATTGTTGAGGCCCCTCCATTCGAGCAATCATCCCACCATCTCGTTAATAGCGTTCACAAGAGTGGATAAATTGGTGGGTGTCCTTGAAGAGTGTTGGCCAATGATACCTTACCATCATGATCTTAATGGCTATGCATCTTCCTACATAGTGATCCCACAAGGACCCTCATGAGCATCTTAAAAAAATGTGCAGCTGATCAACATCAAGGACACGCCAATGAACTAGGCCATTAGTGCACACCTTATAAAGGTATCCATTAATCTCCATGGAGCATTTGACCTTATAAACAAACTATTATTTCTTTTGATGGTCCAAGACTTATGGCATCTCCTAAGTGAGAAGATAAGTGAGGCTACAATCGTACCAGTTTGGTTCAGCAGGCACTTATTCATTTATTACACTGGCAAAGAGGAGTTTATTAGGAAATTGATCAGAGAGTGGGCTTTCCTCCTCTTTGTTATGCCATCGTAACCGAGACAAGTGATTAGCAATTACATTCTCAGTTCCTTTTTGATCGACCATTGTAAAATCGAACTCCTGTAAGATCACCAGCCATAGTATGACATGGGAGCTCACTGTCAACTTGTTCACTAGGAAGCGAATGGCATTGTGGTCAATATGCACAAACGCCTTGTATCTAAGCACATAGTACCTAAACTTTTCCAAGGCATACACCACCACCATCACCTCTTTTTCTATTGTGGTGTAGTTGAGCTATGCACCTACAATGCTTCAAGTTATGCAGTGGATGTAGTATGGATGTTTTTGATCATCCAACTACGTAAGCACAACTTCCAAGGCATAGTTTGATGCATCTATGTGAAATGGATGGAACCAATCAAGTGCTTGTAGAATTAGAGTTTCTACAAGCTTCTCTTTAAGTTACTAGAATTTCTTTTTACATTCCTCGATCCATATGAATGATCCATCTTTCTTTGTAAGCTTGACTAATGATTTATTGATCTTCAAGAGATTTTCTATGAGTCATCAATAGTAGCCAGTGTATCCAAGGAATGACCAGACATTTTTAATAGCTTTTTTTTAGTGGGTTATTCCTTGGATGACCCTAATCTTTTTAGGATTCACCTCAATCCCTACTTGAGAAATTCTATGCCCTAGCATAATGTCCTCATGGATCATGAGATGGATCTTTTACCAATTGAGCTGAAGATTAGTTTCAACACACCTTTTCAACACCTACTCAAGATGGTCCAAGGCTTGCTCAAATGTAGCACCATAGGTGGAGAATTCATCCATGAAGACTTCCATCTTACTACCAATATGCTACTAAAAAATTTCTAAGAACAAGGTGTTGAAAGGTTGCAGGAGCATTACATAGAACAAATAACATCTTTTGATATGCAAAAGTCCCCAAGGGACTTGTGAATATAGTTTTGGCTTGATCCTCTAACACAATTTGAATCTAGTTATAGCCACTATAACCATCCAAAAAGCTATAATAGCAATGGCTAGAGATGGTGTCCAACACCTAGTTCACAAATGGCAACAGAAAATAATCTTTGTAGGTCATCATGTTCAATAGCCTGAAATTAATACACATCCTCCACCTACCACCTTTCTTTGGCATAATCATAAGTGGGCTAACCCACTTGCTATCTGAAATTAGATAGATGAATTCTGCCTTGATAAGTTGTTTAATTTTCTCTTTGACAATCTACTTCAATTTGGGGTTTAGCTGCAACCACAGCTACCTCTTTGGCTTAATGGAAGGATCAGTATAGATGCAATGCTAGTATATCATAGAATCAATCCTAGTGAGTTCAAGATATGACCAAGTAAAGGTTGTTGGCCATTTGTTAAACACATTCAGTAGCATCTTTTTCTGCTCAGAAGCATGATTGGCATTAATTATTACTAGCTTACCATTTTTCAAGAATGCATACTCCATGCCAATAGGTAGAGTTTTTAACTCTAAGGGCTCTTATTTAAAAATTTCAAGGATTTCTAGCTCTTCCTAATAAGTTTCATTAGGTTCATCATTAGAGAGTTAGTGATGAACTTTCTCTAGTTCATCAATGTCCTTAACATAGGAATATGTTAGGCTCTTAATGGGTTTCATGCATAGTGTGCTACCTTCAGGATTAGCTATCAATCACTAGGTGCCCTCCTATTTATGACTGCTACGTACAGGCACTTCTAGATTTCAGATTCATCTACACATTGTCTACATGCTTTGATTTATGTACTTTTGATAAACCATAATTTTTGCACATAATTGCACCGTGTATTACTATACTTGATGCATGGAGCTCTGTTCTTCTCTATCTTTCCAAAAGCATTTTCCTTAGAAATTTTTAAGGAAAGATCTCTGATGCCCATTTGCACATCAATAGTGCTCAACCAAGCCCTTCCCATAATGATTAGGAAGTTGCCCTTGCAATTGTCAACCTTAATCGCTAGGAAATTGTCAAGATAGGACCACCCATAGATAGTGGTTATAATATCCTCCACCAATCCCAAGGGAATAGTAATGGACTAATCTGCCAATTCTAAATGAATGCTACTCTTCTTGAGAGAAGGCAAGTTCCAGCCTTTGTACATTTCATGAGAAATCAACTTGACACTAGAACTTGAATTAAGAAGAGCCTTGCATGGCTCATTTCTAGTGATTTGCAAGTAGATGAGGTGACTTCCAAGATCAGCTCTTTTCTTGAAAAGGTTGCCTACTTTGATCTAATCAAATACAAACTAGGTTAACATGACTATTTAGATCTTGGGAGATGTTTGATTTGAAGGGTTCTCAAAAGGAATAGATGCAAAGAATGAAGGAGACACAGGGCAACCAACAACATGGATTGGTGAGGACTTTGTAGGGCTATTAGTTCAGAAGAATGATCTTTTTCTAGGTAGCATTACGTTGTTGTAATTGTGTAGGAGTTTTGCCCTAGATGAATGGAGCATATAATAATTGGGTTGAGGATGGAGGGACAAGTGCTAAAGGATGAGGAGGATGATAAGGATATGAGGGCTCCACTCTGGGGGATAGAGAATGAGCTCTGTAGTACTCCAGAGGGTATTAGTGATGTTGAAAAGAAGCAAGATTGGAAGAGTCATACAGAGACATGGATTACTGTACATAGTTCCCATATAAATATTGTTTCTTATAAGGGTACTAAGCCTCAATGGTGGCATCCCCCAAGACTGGGAATGCTACCACTAATGATACTGCTCATATGGTTATGGTGAAGCTCCACTTGAATAGTAAACTTATTGTTGCTAGTGGACCTGGCTGGGATTACCTTGAGGATAAAAAAATCTTCTAGGTGCTTGCCTTCTTGTCAACCTAGGATTTAGAGCATACACCCCAGATTCTTGCAAGTATGAAATAATAGGGAAACATCCCTTAGGATGTTTATATTGGTAGATGTCACACCAACCATCAGCATCTAATTCTCACACCCACCATCAACATCTGATTCTAACTCCACAACTTCTTCTATTATAGTAGGCTTACCCTTACCCCTTTGGTAGGCACAGTCATCTTCCTTTCTTCTCCTACAATCCCCTTTGGTAGGCATGTCCATCTTCCTTTCTTCTCCTATAATCATGATTGCTACATTGCTCTTTGGATTCCTTTGCAATTTTCATAGCAATTTGGAACTTTTCATCCAAAGATTCCTGCATTTTATCCACCTTAGCCAAGATTTTGGAAATAAATTTTTGAATTAGCAAGGTTTTTCACTACACCACTTCATCAAGTGATGCCTCCCCCTCATTGTCATAGAATTGAACCTTCCTTTTTCTAATGGAAGGGTCCTAGTTATATTCATCAACACTTTCCTATTTTCTCAATTCTTCTTCTTCTTTTGCAACCTACTCAATCAACCTTTGGATCTAATAGGCCCTTAATTTTAAAAATCTCCCTTAGACATAGACCCCAAGAGTTTTCCTCATTTTTGATCAAAGCCCATCTATGATATTGCGAAGCTACTCCTACTAAGAATAACCATGACTAGGATATTTGTGCAAAAAGGAATAATACCTGTAATGGCTACATCCAAGGGTTCATCCCTTATCACCATTCTTGAATTTACTTTCTCATATTGGACACTCAAGAGTACATTTGATATTTGTCATTAAACAACTCAAGCATCGTACTCTATCCACAAATTGATTCCATCTCAAAAGAGTAGTACCAACTTTTTGCTTCTTTTGTGAGTATCCTCAGAAATAGCTTAAGTTTTTGCCAGTCATTCTCTATGTTTCGCAAGGCACAAGCATCATGAAAGACTTGAAGATGGGTTTATGAATCTTAGTTATATTCCCCTCAAATCTAGGGATATTGTTCATATCCAACCTCTTGATTTTACTATCTTTCACATGCTTGGTTAAAACTTTGATTGCCTCTACGATGTTCAGCATGCTTCAAGTTACAAGTAAAGGCTCATCATCATCATGGTTTTGATGATGCCTATGATGTCTTCTACTACCCCTTCATTCATGATAGGGCCTATGATTATTATTATCCTATCATTCCCCTCCATCACGATTTCACCCTCTGCAATTTCTGTTAGATTCAAAGGAGGAAGAAGAAGATGTAGATGAAGAGGATGAAGAGGGAGGAGGAATGTCACCACCATGATCTCTGCCACCTTCTCTCTGGTTGTCACAATCATGACCATCAATTTTATTATCATCATGATGCTTGCCCAAGCCCTTGCCTTGACTCCCACTTTTTTCTAAACCAGGATTGTTAATAGTGGACTATAGGTTTGGGTTCAAGCCCCCTTCATCAAAGTCAACAGGTGGAGAATCTTCATGTTGAGAACCCCCAGAGGAAGGATCCTCATTATTTTCTTGGTTCAGTAGGAATAAGGGGTTAGAGAACAATTTCCCCTTCATAGCTTCATGGTGCTTCTCCTAGTGCTAATCTCTTTTGCATTGTGTTTCAATGGGATGGAAGTCCCAATAGTCATGGTCCTGCACAATGTATTCTTCATGGAGATCTTGAATGCCTAACCTCTTAAGAGTTTGGAATAGCATCCTAGGAATAGATCAATCAAGCAACAACACAACATTGCCCTCCATGTCTCTCCACCATAGCTATTCATTCTAGTTTAGGATGAAGGTAAAATTAAGCACAAACTTATTTGGATAAGTATACATCACTTTGAATTCTTGGGAGACTAGTGATTTTGATTCATCATACCTATGAGAAGAAGACATTTTCACTTAGAAGAAAAATAATAGTGTGCTTTAAGTATAATAATTATTATTATTTAAATGATTATGACTTTAGGATTCATTCCAACAATCTTAAATAATTTTCACTAAGTCCTAGAGAGCACACACATCAAACAATAAGTCCCTCAGCAATGATGCCAATGATGAGCAGTGAGTATACCCTACTCCCAACCATACAAATCACAAGCATTTACACTTAATCCAATCGAATTCCAAGGACTTCTAGCCTTCTAAGTACACTAGTTTTAGGAGGTGAATTAACTGTTGTAATCGTTGTCTTCCTAGTTACACTTGTGAGTACAATGGTATGGTTAATTATAACTAAGGCATACGATTTTTATCATTTTTATCATTTTATGTTCTAAGTTGCCTAAGAATAAAGAATAAAGAGTAAAGATATTTAATTGCTAATTTAATCGAATCAAGTAGCTAACACTTAACTAATTCTAACATAAGCATTCGTTCCCACTTGCGATATAATGCTACTGAGTTACCAAACGTTAAGCGTTACTACGATTACCAAGCATTACATGTATGCTTGAAGTGGTCATACTTATGTGTTTTAATTAATTGCTATTTAATCTAACTTAATTACTTACTTACTTACTTAATTACTTAAAACATTAAAGGAAATTACTTAAAATATTAAATGCACACACTACAATACTTAGGTATAACAGTGCTTGAATAAAGATCCATACACTCTTTGACTCCTACTACAGGCACTTAGAAAATATTCTAACTTTCAAAAATAAAAACTGCTATAGCTTCACTAAAACTTATGAAAGGAATGTCATAAATGCAACAGAAGGTGCACATTTATAAGCAAAAATAGGGTGCCTAATTGACGGGTACACATCAATGAGTCAAACCTTGCATCAACAGGATCACGTTGACGAGGTTACGTCAATGTGGCCAAACCATGATGCATCATCAACTAGAGAAAGAGTATAAAAATAAATCACATTCATACCAAGGAGAAGCTAAAATAGGAGCATCTATAATGGCTTCTTTAATGGTGAGGAAAACATTTTTTCTTTCTTTCATCCAATGCACATTACTATCTTTCTTAAGCATCTCATTTAGTGGTCTAACAAATTCAACATAAATAGGGATGAACCATATAACAAAATTAATTTTCCCAAAGAAGACCCTTAAATCACTCTTAGATAAAAGGTAGGGTACCTCTAAAATTACATTTACTCACTCAGGATCAATCCTAATTGCTTCTTTAGTTACTATATGACTAAGAAATTTACCACTTTGAACACCAAAGATGGATTTCTTTACATTTAAAGTAATATCGAACGGTCTACATCTTATGAAAATATTTCTAAAGTCTCTAAGGTGTGTATCCCAATCTTTAGAGAAAATAGTTAAATTATCTAGATAAAAAATGATGCACTTCTTTATTAATCCTTCAAAAGTTTTATCGATATCTTTTTGAAAGGTAGAACTAGCATTTATAAGACTAAAGGGCATCTTAGCAAATTGAAAAGTTCCCCATTTTGTTCTAAAGGTAGTCTTATATTGATCCTTCTTACTTACTAAGATTTGATCATATCTTGAATATCCATATAAGGAGTACATTTGCGCACCATTCAAGATTTGCAAAAGTTCTTCCATAAGGGGAAGGGGGTAATTATCCTTAATGTAAGAAGTATTAAAGTTATGAAAATCAATACACAACTGTAATTCAACTATTCACTTTCTAATAGTCACTACATTTGATATCCAACTTGAATGTCTCACAAGATAAATAATTTTAGATTCTAAAAGTTTATCAATTTCTACTTTCATCAAAGTTTCAATCTTGGGGTTAACAAGTATAAGTTTTTTTTCTAAATTGCTTGGTTTTTGGTTTAAGAGGTAGAGTATATATCATCAATAGAGGGTTAAAAGTTATAAGGTCCTAATAAGTTCAAGCTAAAACATCATTAAATTTATGTAATAATTCAATTAAGTTTTGTTTTTCATCTACATTTAAGTAAACTTCTATTTTAATTGGGTATTATTGTCCTTTCTTTTAAATTTGAATTGTTCCTATTTTAGCTAACAGTTCTCAATTATTGTATCTAGATATTTCTTTAGTTTTGATATGTAAGTCATCAAATAAAGCTTCTCTAGTTGCTATTTAAGAGAAGATTTTCTTTACAAATATGACATCCTTTGACATAGCTTCTTCATTAATGTAAGAAACATTAAAATGTTAATCACTAAATTCACCCTTGGAAAATAAAAATTCATAAATATGATTATCATTATGAAAAAATTGGAAAGAAAAGGCATTATTTGGAATATAATAAGACTTAACTTTTTCAATAATGATTTCAAAATCCCAAGCATTGTATCTAAAAGGGACATCTAAAGTAGTGCTCATTTAAGCTAATGCATTAGGAACATACTTTTCTTCTCTAGAGACATGTTCAATGGATATGTGTTCAAATTCCTTAAAACGTTTAAGGATATAAGCTTTATACACTTTCACGATAGCATCCTTATCATCAAAAATTCCATTAACTTAATTTACTATTAGTTGAGAGTCCCTATAAATCTTAAGTTTGGATAAGTCATAATATTGAGCTAACTTGATCCCATGTATAAGTGCTTCATACTCAACCATGTTGTTAGTTATATGTTATGTAAAATTGATGGATTTAAGGTTAGGAGCTTCACCAAGAG
>MNCI01026311.1:20210-38060 GCA_015680685.1 Gnetum montanum | reverse complement strand
ATTTGCTTACGATTCTGAAGGGAGCCGTGAATGACTTCATTAAGTCAAAACTATACTACCTAAGTGCTCAAACGTTGAGCCAAGCGTTCACACAGATCAAGAACATTGAACAAGCTACGCAAACTAGCAATGACCTTGCCTATGTGGCTTACAAGAACCAACATGTTGCCAAACAAAAGGCAATAACGAAAACTGTGGACGCAAGCACAAAAACAACTAACACTAGTACCAACCCTCCTACAACAACAGGGGCCATCCCAAGGCCCAACTTTCAGCCCAAGGATCACTCTAAGTACACACCTCTACCTGCACAACCTTCATAACTCCTAGAGCAACTCCTTAGAACTAGGCAAATCCAATACAAACACGTAGCAGAGAATGCTTGCCGCCGACATGATAGGTACTGCGAGTTACTAAGGAACCCCACCTTAGCAGCACCAAATGAGCCCCCAGTTCCACGACATTTCAAGTTAGACCAATTCTATCACTACCACCAAATGTCTAGTCACAATACTGACACCTGTCGGGCGTTAAAGGATGATCTACAAGCAATGATAGAACGGGGCCAACTGAACATCAACACCCTGAATCAATCGAGCACAGACGATGCCCCCTATGTCATAAACTCCATTGGCATAGATAGTAAGCCTAAACCTGTGCAGCAATCTTTTGTGATTCGTGTGCCTCCCAGCAAGGCAACAATCCCCTCCACCTCCACGAGCAAGGAGCCTCCCATCGTCATCAAGGTGCCACCTAGAGCACTGACAACACCTCTTGTAGTCAAGGTACCACCATAGACGTCCGCTAAGACGTTAAACTAGCAAGATGCAACGCAATCCCAAGCACCAACGATACCTTTTGTGGTCAAGGTACCACCACAGACATCCGCTAAGACGTTAAACTGGCACAATTCACCAACGACAGCTGTAAAGAAACCTTTCATCATCAAAGTGCCACAACAGGCTAGTCAAACAACAACAACACCTCCTAAACTCCCATTTTTCATAAAAGTGCCACCACGCGATGGCCCCTCACTTACCCTGAGCCCAACTATAGGCAATGTATCAACCTCTTCTCCCTCAAGAGTCAACCTTGCCAACAACACAGGTAAGAAAACCAACTAGCAACAGAAGAAAACGAACCAACAACAAACAACACTTGTAGCCGAAATAAAAGCCACATGCAGTACACAACAACTGAACACTGGGGGCCCTACCTCTAATCTCAAACAAACCAGGCCCAAGCCCTCAACCCATACACAGGCAACCAACACAATGGTAGACAACATAGACTTTGTAGCTACAATGGCCCAGGTGAAACAAACGCTCAAACAAAAGAACACAACCATGAGCTTGTACAATTTGGTCATGACATCATTGGCTCATCACGAAGCCTTAGCGCAAATGTTAGCATCCATTCCTATTACAGAGGACATCCATGCTAACATGGAATCCATTTGTGCAAAGATTTCACAACACACACCACAAGGATTGGGTTCAAACACCTTAGCCTTTCTTGATGATGCAGTTAAAGTCAACCCCGAAAGAGGGGAAGTCACAACAGCTCCATTATTGATTAGTGTACGTGTTGGGCAATGTACCATTCGCAGAGTGCACGTTGATGACGGTGCGGCAACAAACATAGTTCTATACTCCGTCATCGACAAACTAGGCATGGCAGATGAGATCATGCCAACAGAAACCATGTGTCTAAAATCCTTCAACGGATCATGTGTCACAGTCAAGGGCACAATCAACTTAGCCTTTGTGGCAGCTGAACAATTCCCCACCAGCGCGGAGTTCACTATCATAGAAGAGATGCCCAATTTCAACATGATTCTTGGTAGACCATGGTTAGCACAACAACGAGTCGTTTCCTCACTGATACATCAAGAAATCCACCTTCCATACGAAGGCAGACAAGTCATTATACATGGTGACAACACTCCCTTTCAAGCTGACCACAACATAGACATGTCATAGGTCTTGAGAGAGGAGCCTCTTGAAGTAACACCCACAACAACAAACACAACACCTAGAGCTAAAACACTCGAACGAGGGGTAAAAACTGAAAGCCCCCCAGAGCAAACTAGCATGCCTCTTAGACCATGTCCGACTAAGAAACAACCGCATAATCAAGACTCCCCTGCGGCCAAAGACACGTCTAATCCCCACCCACTCTTTACCTTTGTTCGTTGTGCATGTGGCCCAAAAAAGCCTTAAACTAGAACACATGGCCCGAAAAGGCCTTAAACTACCACCTTTTCAAATTATTTTCTATTCACTTATGCATTTCAATTCATGTTTTCTGCAGTGGCTATTTAACATTGTTTTCTCTAGTTGCTTTTATTTACAGGATCGTACGGACAAATATGCATGCATCCACCCTGACAGTCCTGGCATCATGATTTAAAATTGATCCCATAGAATGTCTTGGCATCATGACTTAAAACTGATACCATAGAGCTTCGTCTGACATGATACTAAACTGTCACACTCATTCACCAGAGTCCGCTAAGACTATAAACTAGCTTTCCTCTTCATAGTCCACCACAACTATAAACTGGCATCGTACCATATGCTACGATGATAAACTGGCAACGTCCAACAGGTTATGACGTAAAACTAACCCACTACCATCTGCTAAGACTATAAACTGGTTATATCATTTCTGGCACATTCATCTGCTACTGTAATTCATGATATTTCTTCATCAATGTCTGTTGCATCATTCATCACACCGGCTCTGACAACACTATTTCTACTCATTTTGTTTCCCTTAAGTTTCACATGGTGCCTCCATTTGCATCAGTCACATTCATGCCTGAAGTGTTTACTAACTCATTCTCTTGTGGTTTTCTTATCTTCTTGGAGTTATGTTTGTAGGATGACACCCAGTGGTGCTCGTACACGGATACACTTCATCACGGTGACAAGGTGCCACATTGTTTCTGACGCACGCAACCAGGTTAATCAATTTGGTCAAAAGTACATTCCCAGTTCCCAATACATTCTCCATTTCCCCAACACTCTTATTCCCTTTCCTACCTTGTTACAGTTCCCAGATACACCCAGTACACCCCAAAAATTTGAGCACACTGTCACATGCTGTGACACTCTCAAGCAACTGCAACACACAATATGACACATGAGCATGAGTGAAAAATTGAAAGAAAAGCTCTTTCCAAAAAATAAAGAGATAAAAAAAAACAAAAAAAAGAGCAAAAAAATAAAAAAAAATCAAAGAAAAATAAACAAGCAAAGAGCAAAGAGCAAAATGAACCACAAAACTCTTGGCACATCCCATACAAACCACAGACGAGAAGGCAATTGTCTTGGAAAGAAGTACTTGTGTCTCAAACTATCATGTTACACCTTCATGTGTGGCTTTGGCTGTTGGACAATGGGTTCCCTTAAAACTTGACACAAGGGTCTTGTTTCTTCAAAAAAAATGAACCACCTCATTGCATGCCTCTGGCTGTGACAACCCATTCTCTTAAACATGATACAAGAGCCTCGTTCCTCCAAAGGACGATTTTAGCCTTGCACAAGAATGACATGAGTTGTTTGCACAAGATGAAGATTCCTCTTCCACACCAGCACAATCCCTTGATCAGTTCCCAATCACCATAATTTCCATCTCCCAATCCAACTACAAACTTCATTTTCCAATCCCAGGTACTTTTGAACACAGTGTGATGACATCTGGCCAAGTGCCAAAGGAAAATGTTTCTACCAAGTTTGCTTGTGGTGTTTTGTACTTCTTTGTCGATGCCTCTAGGGTCAATTCCTCTAGACATCAACAAAGAGGGGCCAATGAAACACCACAAAAAATTTTGGCTAACACTTGTAGACAGAAATTAAGCTAAGTCATGTTGGTCCTCAGCATGACCAAGCTTGAAAGCCTCAAAAATAGCATCAAACGAAGTCAAAGAAAGCAAGTAAAAGTTCCCTAGGACCCACAGAAGACTACGATGACATCTGGCATCAAACTTGGCAAATCTTGAGCTCAAAATACTTGATTTTCACTAAGTATGCATCCTGTACGCTAGCCTACACATGCCCAGCGTAAGGACCATCGTACAGCAACTTTTGGGGCTCAAAAACTCATCAAAACATGCTAAAGAGGAGTGTCTAGACCCCCTAGGACCTTCCCCAGGGTTCCTAGTAGGTCCCAGGCACTTGAAAATCAAATTTTGGGCTCCAAATTATGGTCTTTCATTCCTCTACGCCCAGCGTATATACCCAGGGTGCAACCAGTGTAAAGAGACTTTCGGGCCCCAGAAATGAATCAAAGCATGCTAGAACTGAAGGTTTGGATCCCCCAGGAGCTTCCCCAAGATTCCCAATAGCTCTCAGTCACCCAAAAATCAATTTTTGACCTTAAAATAAAGCATTTTCATGTGTATATGCTAGGTACATTTTTGGTGTACGCTGGCATCCTCTACGCTTACGCTGGCATGCTATATGCTTATGCTAGCATCCTCTACGCTTACACTGGCATCCTCTATGCTGTACAGTTGTAATTTTCATTCGCACCCGGTCAATGTGCCACGTGTCACCCAACCTGAGTCTAACATCTAAACTTGTATAAAAACCCCAATTCTTCATTAGATCGAGGTTGGCAACTTGAGCAAATGAGGGACAAAAAAGGAACGAGAGCAGAAACTTTGACGCTGGGACATCAACCCTGTACGCTGAGCATACAGCCTCCATACGCTGTACTGATAGTTTGAACCAGCCCACAGTCATCTCTGCATCCACCAAGGCTATTCGTCCACCTTGTGTGAAAGCCATAATTGCGTTAGACCGGTGCATTGTAACTCTCACTTTAAAATAATATTTCTACATTTTTTTCCTAAAATCTATTACAGTTTTCATTAATTATTACATGTATTCTATTTATGCTCTTTTTACGTTTACACCCTATTTACGCTCTATTTACGCTCTGTTTATGCCCTGTTTACCCTCTTTTTACGCTCTGTTTACGCCCTATTTATGCTCTATTTACGCTATGTTTACGCCCTATTTACGCTCTGTTTATGCTCTTTTTATGTCCTGTTTACGCTCTGTTTGTGCTCTGTTTTACACCTATCATGTCGTTTACGCATAACCCAGCGTGTAGCACTTCGGTATACGTTTGGGGAAATCCTTGTCTAATCTGCGTCCGGACCACCCAAGGTACTCTACCTTCATACATTCCAACTTGCCCTCAGGTGAAAGTAGGGTCTTCTGTGCACGCCCTGCGATCCCACGGTCTCTGTTTCCTTCCAATCGGAGATCGATGATTTCAGGCGGTACACTACCTTATGCAGGGGGAGAGGTAGTAATACATGGTGATGAAATAACTCTTAGGACTATCAATAACATTGAGGAAGAATGGGGTTCGGAGATCAAAATGCCCGAAGATCAAACCCATGTATGAATTCCCGAACAAGCTGAAATGAATAACGACAGCCTAGCCTGGGCCGACCTACCATTTCAGGGAGAGGAGGATGATATGGAAGAGTCAGGTCATAAATCTGCTCGCCCTTACGCATCACTCAATGTAAAATCCATCAAGAAATAATTACGGGTTGGTGATTCACCTGTGTGGTATTTACGCACATTGTTACATTTTCACTAGTTTTTCATTTATGCTTATCAAATTTGACTGTTAGTTTTCTTTAATATACATCTATTTATGCTTTCTATCCATTACGCCATTTACATTTCCTAGTTTACGCCATTTACGCTTCTTGACTTCTATTAGTTATATTAGTACAATTATGCAAATATGTACACTTCTATCCATCACATTTTTCGACGTATGCAAGTGGCCCGCAACAGCCTAAAACTAGTAAAGGCCCGCAACGACCTAAAACTAGCTAATTCGTTTATATCTTACGCAAACACTATAAGAAGGCCTGTAATGGTCTTAAACTAGCAACTTCATTCTATAGTCATAATAACGCAACCTATCCAAGATCTTTAACAATTCTATTTACGCTTAGTATAAATAAAGACATAAAATTAAAAACCATAAAGAAAATCTCATGATTAATCATGCCGAGATTCATATTTCCATTGTTCAAACCTCATAAATAAAATCATGTGTAAATTACAATTATGCATCCCCCTAGTGCCACTATCACCTGTATCCATTAAGTCCACCTCTAAGCCTAATAAATCATCTTCGAAGGGGCCGTCCCTTTTAGGGGGCATTCCTTCATGAGGAATGTCTTCTTCACGGGGCTCTTGCACTAACACTTGCTCCCCAAGGGGACGGTCTGTGTCGTTACGCTCTCCCTCCTGAACGTGCTCTTCATCCTGCCCATCTTCTTCATCCGTTCCATGTAGCTTCATACAATAAATACATAAGCAAAAGCCATGATAAAACAAATCAGAAAATTTAAATTCAATAACACTCAAACTTACTTGCGATGGTCCTACATCCGCAGCAAAGGGGAGTTGATCTAAACTGACCCACAGCTGTTGCATAATTTTGTCTTCAGTTAACTCAGACCAAACTCCATCCCCCAGATTAGTTCCAGCCTTCACCTTCCCTTTCTCCACGCTAGTCCATCGGGGTGGTTTGGGGAAGAAAGTAGGGACTGTACTCTCTTCCCCGAGAAGAGTAATTTCCCTTTCCAGGGACGCGCTTACTGTCACCTGCTCCTGGAATTTCTCGAAGGCCTTAGATGCACCAATGACATCAAGGAACAACTACAAGGATTAAGCTTCAACGGCAGAATCTTGATAGTGCTAACGATAAGTGATACTTTCTCGCTTATACAGATGCTTATGATCTTTTTGTTTCTACCCCCACTCATGGACACTTGCGCAAAAGTCCTTCCAGTCCTGGTTCTTCTGGGCCAAGAGCTCTATTTGCATTTGTTGCTCCACCAACTCGTGACTGGTCTTTATGCTATTTCTGACCACGGTCCAGTAGTAAGCATAGTCAATGATAGCCGTACGTCAGTCGTCTTCATCCATTCCCCGTGCTTGCAGGAATTCACATCATGATCTTAAGTCTCCGACCTCTTTGGTCAGAGACATCCTTTCCTTCTCTAACCTCTGCAGCTTCTTCTAGAGGTCTTCATTGACATTTTGACTCTCCCACAACGAGCGGGTCTAGCATAACGCACATTTATGCATTTCGTCATAAATGTTGCGTTGTACGACCGTGCCGTTTGGTGAAGGCTCCACAATGTCCAGGTCAATGGCCTACGTAGAGTCCCATCGTAGGTGAGCTCCTGATAACAAATATTAAATTAAACGTAAATAAACATTATAACCTTGTAATAAAATAAGTGTACTACAGCTGTAACATACCAACCCCAGGATCGACGCACTCGAGGTGCTCGATCATATCACTAACAATGCCTTCCATGAAGGAAAATTTATCAGGGAATTCCCCCCACACTCTGCTTACAATGGCGGAAGGGGATGCCTCTCATTCATCTGTAAAGTAATTAAGTTAAAATTTCTAGTTACTAACAAAATTCCTTAAAAATTTTAGTAGACTAATTACCTATGCCTGTTCTAGTGGGGAGTGTGTCAATTTTTTCCACCTCCTCTCTCTCCTCACACACAAGGGTCTATGCATCACTTACTCTAATAGCCAGGGCCTCCTCTTCCAAAACTGGGGCCCCTTCCCCATGGCATAATGTCATCGCCCCTGTTTCAGGGGTCAACCATTCTATAGGTCTTCCTGTTTATGCCACATAACATATTTAAATAACCCAGAATACCCTGAATAAAGTTACATGATACAACAATTTCCATAACTTTTACTATGTCCTTATGCTTACCAGGCAGAGATTTACTCCGCTGACACCTGACTTGCACAGTTCTGCCTGTGCCACCTGCTGGCTCCACAGGCGCCTCGGTTAAACGAGGCCTTTTACGCTGAATCAAGGTGTCTACGATCTCTACCACCAGGTGCTTCCCCCGTGACGCATCACCGGTGTAAGTGGGAAGTGCCCCACCTACGCTGTTAGGGCCTCGTGTTCGAGGTGGCTCCACATCCCTAGACGTTATAGAAAGCGACTCCCCAATTTCCTCTAGAGGATCCTGTGACCAGGTAGTGCCGAAGAGATGAGAAATCCATGGTTTGGATAGCTAGTCTTGGTCCTGTTGCACCCAGACCCCATTCCTCTGGACCACCAAAAATTTGGCAAAATGTTGGAGGCAAGCTATGAAGAAGGTGAAGTGCACACTGAAATGAGACTCAAGCTTCTGGTGGAGCCTGATCATCTCAATGCGTAATCCCTCAGCGAAATAGCTTGCCAAGTCGAATTAGGTCCCTTCCTCAATCACCTCTCGCATGATACGGGCCTGTTCTATAGTAAAGAACTTCCCCTATGAGAGTGTTCTAGGGAAGGCCCGGGCACGGAAGAGGGGATAAATAGTCTTGGTGACCTCTAACTCGATCTTTTCACAAGGGATCCCCTTTGTATCCTTCTTGGTCCCCAACCACTCCTCCAACTCTTCCTGACATTTGACGCTTCTCCTTAATTTTTTCTCTATGGGAAGACTGTCAGAGGGGACGCCGAAGAGGTTAGTAAATAGCTAAGCATCGATATCAAAATGCACACACACATTAGGCACGTGCATGCAAAAATGCTCAGCCCCCTCCCTGAAGGAGTTAACCAGGGTTAACATTTCACTTGCGGGAACATCAAGGGTTACGGCTAGAAATAAATACATCAACCTCGCTTCCCGCAGCTTGGTGACTAATGCAATTGGGGCCGTCGCGTGGCCGAGCCAGCTTTGTGCTTCCTTTATGTCGCCATAATAGAAGAGGAGGGTGTTCACCTCATGGTCGGAAATCATCATGGTAATCTCTCAGGATTCCCTAACTGATAACACGAAGCACAAGTCAAGATAGAAAAAATACTATTACGCAACATTTCAAAATAGAAAAAAAATTATAATATCCTGTAACTAATTATAGTAACAAAACCTTACTAAGGCCAAATGGCAAAGGAAATGGAGGGAGCTTCCTTTGCATGTCCACAAGGGTAAGGGGTGGATTCAAAGTCCATTCCTCATGTAACCACCTCAGGTTCTGACAACTCTTGAAGGAATCGGCATAACGGGTGGGATACTCAAGAATTTCGAAGGCCATTTGCCCCATTACACCCGTGCATACGTTGCTAGTGGAGGTAAACTCATTTATCGTCCTTTCGGTTCAGGTCAATGTATCATTATTGCCCACTAACCCATTTTCATTGATGAAGAACCTGTATCATATAACACATTACTATCCTACGCTTTGCAAATTCAGACATTAGAAAACACATCAACAACATTACAAATAAAATGACTTACCCACCTAAATAATACACCATGCCTGGTGGATTATGAAAGTAAGTCGAGACATGACGAGCCATGAACAAAGTATTATACGCATGATAATAGCTAAATCTAGGCATCTCCTGGATCCAACTTAAATGCCTCAATCCTCTGGCGCTAAGTTCGCGGTCTTGAGGATGACCAGTATCAATAGCCCCGTCTGTCAGAAAAGCCAGGATGCCCTGTGTAGAGCCAACTAGCAAATGTTCCAAAATAGCCCCAACCACATCGTCCAACAAATGTGACCAAATAATGATGCTGTAGTTATGCAATAAAAATTGCAGAAACTCCAGCGCACCCTTCCGAAACCATATAGCCCTCCCCTACAAACGAGTCTAAGGAGGAGGAAGATTGGCTACAGGAGGGTTTATACAACATAAAACCCCAACTATGTCCAAAATGATTAGGGCAGGTTTCACCATGATACTATACAGAAAATAAACATGTTACCATATAGATTCCATTGCATGCTTAAACTATAGGAAAAATTACAAATTACGCTTTAACCATACAGCCGAAATCGCTTAAACCCTTGCAATAGTACAAGGTTTGTCTCAGACAATGGCGATAGATGCAATACTGTTGTCTAAACCCCCATTTTAATACGAGGTCTACATCCTAAATCTCTAATTTACGCAGATAACACGAAAGGATAAACACAAAAAGAAAAGGGGGCATGTCACCAAAAGCAATACGAGTAAGTAAGAGATGGCCTACCAATTCAGGGGAGTGACATCTCTCACTTCGACCAAGGCCTGGGAAGCACGCTGCAGGCTCCCTTGTACTTCATCGATTTTAGCCAATTTGGTATTCTTTCCTCTCACTTAAGGTGCCATTGTTACAGCTCTGAACACCTTCACAAATAACGCACTGCAATCTCTTACTCTTTCTCCTTCTCTCTGCGATAGCCGAAAATTCGAATTCGCGATAGCCAACAACCTGTTTTTGATAAGAACTACCTACTTATATGCAAAACTAACTAACTTCACGCCCGATTAAAGCGAGACTTGCCAAAATGCTAGAGCCAGTATGAGCTGGAACCCAAAGATCAGGGCATTAATTACGCTAGATATCGCATGCATTACGATCCGAAACGAACTTAAACTACTGCATCTTATCACCTCGTAATCGGGTCACATTAATTACAGGGTATTTACAGTATCCAAGATTCAATTAGATCTTCACACTCGACAACGTCATTCCATACCTTTTTCAAAACTACACCACGCATCATATGTTAATATTGGCAATGTCTAACTTAGCATTTTTCTAACCACTTTCATATTTGGCAATGTTGTAGGACAGTTGGCAACTGGGCAAAACTTTATCTACACCCCTAGCCTTAACAGGCCCACATGGGGAAATCATTAGACAGTTTGATCCCATGCTAGTAGAAACTAACCCTGCCTTCAATGATGCAACCATAGCCACATCGAAAACATCTCTAGATTGGCCAAAACAATCGACGCGTACACTAGACCTGGAGGCTGGAGATGTAACCGAAGACCCTCTTAACAAGGTCTCTGTGGGTATGCATAAAGGTGAGACTAAAAATCTTAAGGTTAGTTCTTTACTTGACCAAAAGACACATGACAACATAAAACAGGTCCTCCAAAACAACATCACAGTGTTCGCATGGTCATACAAAGATATGCCGAGACTAGACCCAAGATTAATACAACACAACATAATTCTAGATCCCCATATTAAAAAAATTAGACAAAAGGCATGAAAAATTAATCCAGAAGTCGTGCTAGCAGTACGTGATGAGATCACTAAACTGTACCAAGCTGGTTTCATTCGCGCGGTCGATTACGTAGACTAGATATCTAACATTGTAGTTGTCCCCAAAAAGACTGGAGGAATACACATATGCATAGACTTCCGAGACTTGAACAAAGCTATAATCAAGGATAATTTCCCACTACCCAGTATCGACCAACTAGTGGATACAACCACTGGCCATGCACTTTTATCCTTCATGGATGGCTTCTTAGGCTAACCCAGAACACCAGCTGACAACGACATTCATGACACCCTGGGGGACTTTTTGTTACACCATGATGCCTTTTGGTTTAAAAAATACCGGAGCTACGTATCAACGAGCTATGACGTACATCTTTAGTGATTACCTCCTAGGGAGACTGAATGATTATGTTGACAATATAGCTGCTAAGTCTATAAAGTCAGAAGATCATTCAGAGGATCTGGAGTTAGTCTTCAAAAGATGCTCTAAATACGACCTCCGGCTCAACCCAAAGAAGTGTGTATTCGGAGTCAAAACTGGATGCATGCTAGGATTTGTGTTATCAGAAATTGGTATACGAGTAGACCTTGACAAGGTCAAGGCCATTGTTGAACTGACACCCCCTACAAATCTCAAGAAATTACGCGGATTGCAATGGATGTTACAGTTTATCAAGCGGTTCATTTCGAGATTAACAGACAAGTTACATCCTATGCAGCATCTGCTAAAAAAGGGAGTTAATTTTGAATGGATGGACAATTGTCAGCGTGCGTTTGATAGCTTGAAGCAAGAACTTTAACGCTTGCCAACAGTATTCCAGCCACAAAGGGATCAACCATTCTACATTTACCTCGCGACCTCAGACATAGCCCTAGCTATATTACTCTGTCAAAAGAGAAATGATGGGTCAGAAGTACCCATATACTACTTGAGTCATGCTCTATGTGCGTATGAAACGAGGTATAATGAAGTAGAGCATAATTGTTTAGCATTGGTATTTATGCTCAAAAAGTGTAGACACTATCTCTTCCGTAGCCAAGCCAACATAATCTGCAAAAATAACATCCTTAGGGCCATTACGCACAATCTGTATGAAAATAGTAAAATAGCTTGTTGAAAAGCTATCATAGCAGAATTCGATTTGCATTACATTGGTCAATCTTCTACGAAAGGCCAAGCGATAGCTGACCAACTAATAACATCGCTTATTGACAGTCAGGCGACTATAGAGCCTGAATTTCCAGATGAGCATGTACATAGTCTAAGCCCTATTCTAACAGGCCTTGAAGCAACGTTACATTTTGATGGAGCTTCAACTGCTAGAGGTGGTAGTGCCACCACAGTCATTATGCTATCACCTGAGGACGTACGTCTTCACGCTTACTGCTTAACCTTTCCTTGTATGAACAATGTGGTAGAGTATGAGGCGCTCCTTAGGGGATTATTAACAGCCAGAGAGCTCAATGTTCAACACCTGGCAATTAGGGGTGATTCGATGCTTTTTATAAATCAAATCACAAAAGTCTACACTTGGAAGGCTGCACATTTACAGCCCTACTGCGATATGGCTAAAGATCTTCTGAAGCAATTCGCAACAACCGATGCCCAACACGTGCCTCGAAATGACAACACACTAGCCGATGCACTAGCTACATTAGCTTTAAATGTGTCGTCGCACCTGTTTGACACTTTTCCCACCTTAATAATAGAGTGTACGGATCCTATCATTTAGACGGCGCAAATATCTTCACTGCTCAAGGATAAAATGCCAGAGTGGTACGATAGCATTAAAACCTACCTCCTGCATGGCGAACCACCACACGAGCTAACACACTCACAAAAAGATGCAATCTGCAAGCGAGCTAGGTAGTACATCATCATAGGAGATAGCACCCTCTGTAGACGCTCTTTTGATGGAGTACTACTTACTTGTGTTAACAAAGACCAAGCACAATGTATAGTCAGCGAAGTCCACAAGGGATTATGTAGAGGACACGTAGCACCATGAGCCATGGCCTCTAAAATCCATTGCTTAGTGTATTATTGGCTGTATATGGAAAAAGACTGTCTTACAAAGGTTAAAACGTGCAACACGTGTCAACATTACGCGAACCTTATACACGTTTCGCCTACAGAACTACACACGACTCATATCACATGGCCCTTTCAATGATGGGGATTAGACATTATAGGGCCTATCACACCAAAATCTTCCGCAAGTCACAGTTTCATAATCACTACCACTGAATATTTCATGAAGTGGGTGGAAGCCATCCCTTTGTGAAAGATCACATCTCAACAGATCTGCCATTTCATTTTAGACAATATCGTAACTAGATTTGGCCTCTCGATGACTATCGTGACTGACAATGGGCCACAATTTAGCAGTGTGGAAACCAAATCTTTTTGTGATAGCCTTGGTATCAAACAATATTTTTCCTCGCCTTATTACCCACAAGCAAATGGTCAAGCCAAAGCAACGAACAAGGTCATTATCAACTTGCTCAAGAAAATGCTCAATAGCAACAAGAGACGATGGCATGAAAGATCCTCTATGTGCTATGGGCGTATCGTACCACATGTAGAACAGCTACAGACAGTACACCCTATAGTCTAGTGTATGGATCTGAGGCTGTGCTACCCCTTGAATTACAGGTTCCTTCTCTGCGAATGGTCCTCTCCACGATTATAAATGATTCTCAACACACCGAGTATCGGATCATGGATTTGGACTCAGTAGAGGAGAAGCGAATACAGATGCTTGATACTATCAAAAATTATCAAGATAACCAGAGGTAAAATCACCGTCACAATCTTCAACAACTTCCGATCGAGAAGGGAGATTTGATCCTCAAGGTCGTTCGCTAACGAGTAGGCAAGTTCTCTGCAAACTAGGAGGGCCCTTTCGTCGTAGTTGATGTGTATGGCAATGGTGCATTTAAGCTAGCAGATATCAACGACAATGAGTTACCGAATCCGGTGAACCATATATATCTGAAGTGGTACTACATCTAGCTACATATCTAGAATTAACATCAGGCATAACAGTCATCTGCTATGACGTAAAACTGGCACTCTCCTCATGTGTCTGCCACGACGCTAAAATGGTGATCAGACGCAACATGCACTGGGCCGCGATATCGCGTACGCGGTATCGCATCCCGCCACCATATCTATAAATAAGATGCAGCACTCCCTTCATTTCTGAATCTTGGCTAGAAGTAGCGATGCTCTAGCAGATTGATCACTCCAGAGTTAGAATTTTTCCCATGTGCCCGCAGTAGGAGTCCTAGAGTGAACAGCTCTTTATTCAAGCAGCTTGTAACCTGAACCCAAGTTGTGTACGGCAATAAAGACGAACTTGGTTGGATAAACCTTGCAGCACGTGGTTTCATTTATTGTTGTTTATTTACTGCTTTCCTAGTGCATTCAAGTACGAGTTGATTACGAGCTTCTACGGATGTGTACGGCTAGTCAAGGAATCGGCTGCTTGACGCAATGCATGAGTACGACTCAATTACGAGCATTGGCTGCTTGGTAACCCAGTAGCGTATTCCAGGATTCTGTGCTTGGTAATCCCAGTGGTAGTCCGATGTGTACGGCTAGTTGAGGAATCGGCTGCTCATTGCTAGGCTAGAACGTGTGATAAGTACGACTTAGTTACGAGCACCCACGGGTGTGTACGGCTAGCTAAGGAATCGGCTGCTTATCACACTTAAGCTAAATAGGTGCCTCAGTACGACCACTTCGAGCACTTGCGTTACGTGTGGTGATCCCAGTAACGATTAGCGTTTGGTAAGCCACAGTTGCATAGTTCAGGGTGTGTCCGGTAAGTGGGAACGGATGCTGACGCTAGTTAATTTAGACTTAGGACATTAGTTAGAGTTAGCTTAGTTTCTCAACCCTTTCCTCTGATAGCATAGAAGATAAACCGAAAAATACCAAAAAAATCACATACCTCAGACTTGCTTAACCATACACCGTGACACTTACAAGCAAGCCTGGGAAGACAACGAACGATTAACCCCAAGTGTTTCTTGTGGTGTTAAGGCATTTAGTCTGCGGAGTTCGACCGGATCGCGCGTGCACGCTCGTATTCGTATGGTTGAGTGTAGGGGTACCTCGCCACTCATCATTGGCGCCGTTGCCGGGGACTAAGTGTTTTTTCGCCAATTTAACATAAGGGATATCACTCACATCGTTGTGAGCTTAAAACGAACCTTAGGGTTAATCAGTTAATCAAGAACATTAAATAACGGTGAAATTAGCACACCAATAGAAATGGCTTCTTCTCACGAAATCAACTCACCTAAGGACAATACAGGAGAAAGTCAGCATCATACGCATAACCGAGATCAACCATGTCCTCAACAATCTAAGGTCACATATACTCATCCCGATGAGTATGTGCCGGATTTTACCTTTGTTTTCCATCAAGATGAGCAACTGCGGTGGAGAGACATGCAAGGTAACATCGTGTTACCCCCAGATCGCTCTGCTCCCAACATGCTTTTCCGTGCCTTGGTACAGATTGGCATGCATGAGCTGTTCGCAGAATACGTTTTGGATGACCATGATACAAGGGACTATCAACCCACAAAAGCCCAACGTATTCGGGATGCAAGGCAGGAGAGCCAACATTCACTACTGAAGGGCAAGGTTCCCCACGTCATTAGTGAAATAGGAGAAGAGGAACCCCTCACGATGGGTTTCTTAGAAAATGATGTTCCTCCTCCTCACTCTAGTGAAGAGGTTAGGCATCAGGGCCTTAGATCAACGATACATATTCCAGGCTCTGATCCCCGTGAGCACCAGCTGTTCACGGCAGGAACAACTACTCACACTAATGACGGACTCGTTGATCGTCACAACGATCGGGGCCGAAGCAGCCGAAGAGAAGGCAAGAAACATCACCATGGTGATGGATCCCCTTCTTCTTCTCCTTCATCTCATCATTCACCCTCTCCTTCCACATCTGGGCGCAGCCACCATGAGCATAACGCGGAGAGTAAAGGTAAAAGAGATGAAATGCCTCGACAGGAAGGTCGAGAGGAGTTAGGACAAGGGCAAGGACGTAGGGAGAATAGGGAACCACCACGTAGACATCACAGACGTCATGAAAGAGATGATCATGACGAACCCCTATTCGCAACCCGAAGTATGCTTGATATTAGAGAGGCAGTTAGGATTCCCACAAGGCATTTAAAAGACAGTAGGATCAAGCGTTTGGACATAAATAATATCCCACGTTTTGAAGGGGGATACAACGCTGATCCTCAACATCATTTACAGGCATTCCACGATGCCTGTGCCTTGCAGAACATAGACAATGAGTGGCAGAAACTCAAGTTGTTCCCAAGGACACTCACTAAAGAAGCAGAAAGCTGGTACCGGTCCTTAGAACCGGAAACCATCAGGAGGTGGAGTACGATGCTTGAATTGTTCAACAACAAATATCAAACGTACTCCAGAGTGTCTAACTTGCGTAAGCAGATCCAAGGCTGGAAACAAGGAGCTCATGAATCCTTGGATGCTGCCATGGCCCGTTACTACACATTGCTACATCGTTGCCCGGGCCATGGGTACGCTAAGCGGGATCAACTTCGCCACCTCGTGGATGGGCTACGAAATGAAACGAGAAGAACTCTTGGGACTTACGCCCAAGGGAGACTCTCCCAACTAAGAGCCCATGAAGTTGAAGTATTGTTGGAACAAGTAGCGCAAGAAGAGGGTGAGCTACGGAAAAGAGAAAGTGCGGAGGAATACAACCGTGATCCCTCCCTTCGTAAGAAGGGAGTGAAATTCTGTGATGAGGAGGATGAGTCACCACTCGAAGAGTTGGTGAACAAGAAAACCGTGCCGATCCAAAAGTTAACAATGGAAGTATCAGCTAAGGTAGACCAAATGTGGGATTCCTTAGACTCACAAATAGAAATAGTCCTGAAAATCGTAGAAGAGTCTAAGGATGAGCAAAGTAGTGGCAAAGGCAAAAACATGCGGAGAAACTTCAACCCTGCACATAACAAGGGTAAGGAAAAAATCTTTAACTCTGATGAGGCTGAAAATTCTGATTCAGACAATGATGGTGGATGTGAGGTCTGCTACTATGACCATCTTAAGGCATGTTGTCCAATTATCTCACATCTGCAGGAGTCTGGGGTGTATGCATTAAATCCAAGACTTAATCAACGGAAAACACCCCGAAGGTTACCTTATTCGCAAGGTAACCCAAGGTAGTTCCACGAACCCTTGACGTATTATCCAAGTGGAACACCTCTGCATCCCATTGGACAACACCAGCAGTGGCAATACCCACAGTCATGGGGGATGCCACCGCCAGCACATTAGTACCCTTACCAGCAGCCTGATCCTTATGGTTATTATGTGCAGTAGCCAGTTTCTCCAGGTGACGCTATGGGTCACACCACTCCACAACGTCACTACTACGCTTGGGAGTACTTCAGAAGGACTCCTTCTCCTCTGGGAGACATTTCACATTCTGTCCATCCTCTAACTCCACCTGCACCACTTCCTCAAGTAGTTCCCATAACACCTCCTGCTCCAACAATGCAAGGGGAATTGCCTACCCAACCGCAGCAACACCACGCCGCGAGAGCTGTAAATATTCAGAGTGTAAATATCCAACCGGATACTAGTTCTGGCGATAAGTGTATAAAAGTGAGACCATTTTTCAGAACTAAGAGCCTAGACAAACTCTCACAACAACAAGCGGACGGGTACATGTATAGGCCTCTAACTACTAAC
>MNCI01026309.1:0-72792 GCA_015680685.1 Gnetum montanum | reverse complement strand
TTAACGCGGCCACCAGCACTATGAGCAATTCAGGTCTCATCACTTAGCCTCCTACTATTAGAGTCCACTGATAATCATGAGGATGAGGATGAGGTAGTAGGAGAACGATGCCAACTTGTCCTCCTTTTATGACTATGGTATTCTTCTCTGTAAAAGCTGGTAGAAACTCTTGGCCTTAAGTCTTGCTTATGCTTTGAGTCAATAGCCCCCCTCTTAGGTGTCTCTGCTAGGGTGGAATGTAATTGAACTTTAACAGGTTCCTCAAGTCTAATGATAGGTATTTTTGAAGGTTCTTCATGATTCTAATGGAGTTGTTTTGTGATGAATGAATCAGCATCAAGTTCTTCCAAGATAATAGAAGTGTTGTTCTGCTTCCCTTTGTTGTGTACATGTTTAGTTTTCATAATGGCATCTTTCCTCATCTACCCCTTTGTGGGTTCATAGGGTCTTATCATGTGATGAGACACATGGTACCCTTCCTGGATTTGGTCCAAATGTACTCATCTTAAGGTAGTTTGTAGCATGCTAAGTGCTACATGTTTTAGAGGCAAGACTATGTTGCCTCGCATGTCTCTCCACCTCATTTGTCTATTCTGATGGAAGATGGAAGAAAAATCTAGATGATAAGAATCAATGAGAGCATAAGTGATTCTTGTTTGCATTGGCATCCCCCATTCTTTTTCATCATTGATTCTATCATTACCCCTTCTTGTGTCTTTGGCAAGTGATGATGTATCCTTGTTTGAAGTGATGTCATGGTTTAAGATGTTTGTTTAAGTGTTCTTATTTTTAGAGTTGTTAGAAAATTATGGATTTTAACTTTGAGTTCTTGATACAACAAACTTTGTGAAATTAATTACTTAGCATACATTGACTAGTCCTTGACAACGGTGCCAATGATGAGTAATGGAGTAAGTCAACATCCAACCATACAAGTCACAGGTGTTCATGCATGACCATATTATAATCCATGGACGAGGAAATGTGAATATGCTAGTAATCGGTTTAAGTTCGATAATGTTGTCTTTCCATGTGGAGCTAGTATAGTCTATGTGTATGGTTTAGCTCACAATGAGATATATGATATGTTGATGTTGTTTGGCCATCTAGCTCCTAGCATACATGATGAAATGGAAATAATTTCTAATCCTAAGTAAAACAAGTAGTTGCAAGAAAGTAAATCTAACTTAGCCTAAGGCGATGGATATCAAGTCTTGATTTACCTTACATGCCTTAGACTCATGCAATCGTCATTGGGATTACCAAGTGTACCACTACTAGGTGTACTAAGTGATAACACTACTAGATTACTAGATAACTACACTTAGCACTTGAAACCAGTCATATCCATACTGCTTAACAACAGTAAAAGTAAAGTGCATGGAATAGTAAACATTAACTAGGAAAGTAGTAACTAATAATTTAAATGAAAATGACAAACATTATTCTGAGTAAATAGAAAGATGTTGCAATGATGATAAGTAATCTTGATCTTTATTGTCAATTATGAACTGTGTCCAAGTACAATCCACTCGAATAAAGACTCCATACAATTACTTAGCACCACACACAGGAATACACTGCTAAGTACTTAGAACTAAAATCACAAAAGAAAACTGCAAGAGTTATGCTACGATGGGCTAAAATCTATTACAAATTCATGCGCCTAAGTGTTGTGTTTATAGGTTAGCATGCATCCTGTGATATCACGTATACGATGATGTAGCTAGTGCTAGGATATTGGAGCTATCATATCATATATCTAATATCATAGTCCTTCGAAATTGACTTTATCAACATGTTAAATATTTAGATTAGCTAAGAGTAATTTAGAATAATGTAAATATGATCATAAATTGCTCTCAGCCAATCTTTCAAAGTAGAGGAAATGTTTCTTCTTTCACCACTTCTCCTAAAGCTCAATCATTTTTGAAGCTACCTTCTTAAATATTTTTTCCTCTTATTTTAACACTCATTTATTGTTATTATTTCCATAAATGATCCTATTTTGTATCGTCTCTTTCTCTTTCCATATTTTCTGGCATCTTACATCATCATCTTTCCTTGGCAAAGCATTGTGCAAAGAAGCATGACATGAATAGTGTTTAACAAAAATGACAACTAGTAGATATTTTGAGTATGTATGAGCATGCTCAAGGTGTTGAAAAGCTAGGAGGCAATTATTAGACTATTAATATTAATTGGTTATTCATGACAATTGACTTTGGAGTTGGGCCATCAACTTGTGGCAAAGTAGTAAGTATCAAATCTTATTTAGGGTGGTAGTGAGAAGCTAGGATATAAGGTAGCTATATGAATAATACTAGTCATAAACATAATCCAATAGCTAGATATTCATGAGTGTTGGTTTAAAGAGGTGAGGTTCATAACCAAGAGGCATTGATGACTAGTTTAAGTTAGTATCGAACTTATAGTTATTTCTATGTCTAATGTTGGAAATCTCATAAGAAATCTATAGATAAGTCAATCATACATTACTAATAGATTAATGCATTAACGATTTTGTTAATGGTTAGTTCACAATTAAGGTAACAATTTATGATTTTGATTAATGATTTGGTTAATCAATATTGCTATTGGTTCTAACAAAGTATTTTGTAAAGTAGGCCCTAGCTTCCAACTTTATTCTATGTGGCATCAAGGTGATTTTCTCTTACCGTGAAGGTGTTCAAATCCTTCTTGCATGTATTTCATGTAGATTATAGATGATGGCACAAAGTTTCTAGGTGATGATTTGGATAGTTGATCGAAGTGTGCATTGAAAGAGATGATGATCTTGATGATGCAATGAGGATGAAGATGTCCAAAAGGTTTGTATTTTTGGAGCCAAGTTATGGATTTGTAAAATGGCCCATGTGTTTATATATTGTGTCCCTTGTAAATTTGTGCATAAAGGACTTATATGTGAGATGTTAATACAAAATGTCTTGGATGTTGTTAAGTGCTTATTATTTATATTTATTCAACTACACTTATTAGATTATAAGCTTTCATTCTTGATATATTAAGGTTTCCACTAGTCATTTTTTAATTCTAAGTCATTCATACTAAATATACAATTTTTTAAAACAATTTTATTCATGTCCTTTAAGTGATTCCATGTTTTATTTTATAGTTAATTTTAGGATATAGCAACACTTTGTGTATCATGTGATTCAATTATCATGTGCACTATTTACTAATCTACGATCTATAGGCCTACTACATTTGAGGTTTTAATTATCTTTTGACCAATGACCATAGTCCAATTGTGTATAGCTATCTTAAAATCATGATCGTTCTAACGAAGCCTAGCTTTCACAAAGGATAGGATAACAAGTCCTAACCTCTCTTTGTAATTTGAGTTAGGGTTTATTGAACATAGATTCCATTGCTGTAATTAATATAGAGGAAATATAATCCATATTTAGGCTTCCTAACAACCTGCTAGTCCCCACATCATATAGTGGTAGCTCCTCAAGACTATCTAAACCAAATCATTACTGAGTTGTTAGAATTCAAGGCAACATAGGGATTAAAACATCTATACAAAATACTAAAATTATTAGTCAAAAAATTTAGATCATTTGATGGTAAGTATCTATGAAATTTAACAAGGACATAGATGAAGATTAGACCTTTCAAATGACACCCTTCTTAACTTTAGACCCTTTTCGACATGCATACTATAAAGGACCATGCTCTCATTGTTACCTTGCTATCACTTGTACCACCTATTACTACCTCAATGCTAATCCATTGTGACTTAATCATGAGCTTCATCTAATGTCATTTTTTTTTTTACCATTTGTCACTCCCATGGAAATCTCCTCACTACAAGTTGACCACAAGTCCATCGTAAGCTCCATTTCTTATTTCAACAATAATCATGAGTGCATTGTGATGTGATCACATGTTGCATTCTTTTAAACTATAGGTGCAAGGGGATCACGAGTTAACCACTAAGACTTTCAATTTGACAAAAATGAACATCTTCTAGTATGACCTAAGTGCGATTTTAGCATGATTTAGTAGTGGGCTTGGAATTAATTCTAGTACTGAAATATGATGAATTTGCCTAAGAACACAAACCCCCAAAAATCCTAGAACAAACTCAAAAAGTAAATAAAAGATGTAGAAATGCAGATCTTCTCAAATTGAACCCTATGACAAACTCAAAATGATAAATCATCCTTTCAATAACCTTAGATTTGATAAATTTACATTACCTAAACATAACTAAGAAAAACAAAATTAAAGCAAAACCCTCAAAGACCCTCCCAACCAAATCAAATAGCCAAAATACCTATGCTACTCTAAACAACAAGGCTTGAGCTACAAGAATTTCATATAATAAAATCCTACCTTGTTACTTTCCTACCTACACATTGCTACTTACTTGACTATAGAACTTTTGTTGCCACCATGCTATTATAATACAAACTCTCCAATACATTGCACCTTTTGCACCACCTAACACCTCCGAGCTCTCCACCAACATCTACCAATTTGTGTTTTTTCTATTAAATGTCAAGGATGTTGGAACCTAAAATAAGTGAAATATAGGTACACCCCAAGATTTATAGAAGTTTATAACTCAATGCCACCTAGTAAAATTGAATTTGTGACCTAGGGTTATTAGGCCACGTATATCTCATGTGCTCAAATGTAACACATTGCATGAAAATATGTTGTTCATCTTCAATGCTATTTATATTATATAGTTGGCTCTTCACGAGGAATTTTGAGCCATGTACTTATTTTAACTCTTAGACAGTGAGATCCTATTCGTGGTATGCTAATTTTACATTACAAGTGATGAGCAATAGTAGTAGATAAATAGTTTGCCTTTGAATTAAAGCCTTTCTTAATACTATTGAAAAACAATTTTTTTTTCTACATTTTCCTAAAGTTTTGGAAATATTAGTTATTTCACCACTTTGTGAACTTACTAAGGTAAAGAATGTACTCTTGAATAGTTTATTTATTAAGTCATAGAACTTGGTCAAGAAACCATCATTTGTCTTGGGTCCCACGAATGAGAATTCATTATGAGTGTAGGGTATAACCTAACAAATAGCTTCAACATTTAATTGTATGACCCCTCCATTCAAGAAACATAATATCATATTATGTTTGTTTCTTCACTCTAAATTCATTAAATAAAAAAAAACTTCTAGATTTCCTCTATCTATTTCTAGTATTTCTTTGCTAAACCAAAACCGATACAACACATAAAATCCTACTTGTAAGAGTGAGTAACTAAGCACCCACAACATGGGTATCTATTTCCTAAGCACACCATGAATTTTGGAATGGAGGTACTTTGTGGTTGAACTAGACTAACACATCTTAACATTGACCTCTTTGCTGTTGCTAGTAACCCTTCAACTGTTCGGCGTTGGGATAATTCAACGAACGATGCACCACCGCTACCAGCAGCCATTTAAGCCACAGTTGCCCCTGCCATGAAACTGCTGGTCAACCTTTCAATCAGGTCTGCCATAAAACTTCTCTGGCAACCTTTCAATGCTTAGGCTCCGTGGGGATGCTTAATTCAATGGTGTTCGTGTAACAGTACTGGTACCAAGAGATTTTAGGCCACTGTCATAGCATTAAACCCACAACCAAACGTCACGACTAGGAGATGAACAAGCTATGTTCTGTGTCAGTTCAACTAAATTTCCCAAATCAATGGATCTTGTGACAACTGACAAGGGACCCCACATATTCGCAATCTTGGCATATTATATTCGTACCTTGTGTTGTTAAAATTCGGACTAGAGCTCTGTTTCTTTTACATGCAGCAACTGCAGCGCTCCAGGAGTTCAACTGCCGCTCAAGTGAGAGAAGGGCAGTTGATAATCAAGAGCACTGAGATTTTTCATATCAATTTTTTAATGGTTTGAGTTTTGGTGGATCCAGAAAGAGATAATTATTGTTAGGATGGTATCGTTTTTTGAGGAGTTTTTGGGGAGGATGCAGATGTTGGTGCCCTGCTGCGGCGCAAATCTTCTATTGATGATGAACAGAGCTCGAGCGCTTTACCATTTTCTCTGCAACAGCCGTGCCTCTGCAACTCGATTCTTGGTGACTGCTATACGCAGACATGGATACCCATCTTCTTCTTCTCTTTCTTCTTATGTATCATCGAATAGTAATCACACGGCAGCCTATTTTATTCATTCTCAGTAGATGGAAATAAGTTTAATTGAGCAGTCATGCAGGAATGTAATTGGGTTGGGTTTGATTGATCAATTAAAGGAATGAAGAGGGATGGAACTTTTGAGATGCTTGGATGTATTTTTGTTAAACGCAGTAATATTTTGGATTCCCATTCCTATGTGAGCGTGTAATACAATAATAGAATTTATGCATCCCCTGTTTCTGTATGTGATACTGCATCCGTACTTACTTTCCTCAATTTCTGTATATGTGATACTGCATCCATACTGACTTTTACTTTTGTTTCTAATGTGCGTTTCATTCTTCTTTACTGTACGCATAAACGGATTTATGCATATATCCAAGGATTCAGCCATGCTTGGTCTTTTCTTGTTAAATTAAGTTGCACAGGCGGATCAACAGTGAAATCCTGTACTCCTAACATCATTTTTGGGTTTTTCTTTACTGTAACATTTTTGGTTGTTTGTTTTGTGGAGAAGTTGTCCCCAGCAGCAAGGAAAGATAGATTCATCATTTCTCCGGTGACAGATCAAGTTGCCAAGAATTTTTTACGTTGCGTGTACTATTCATTTGGAATAGCGTGAGGCAATTGCATTCGTTATCGTAATGCTCGACCCTTTACCTTGTCCAGTTTCTACGCACATTCAAAGGCTGCAAATAAATTGAATTTTAGCACATGAAGAAAACTTCCTGCCTTATCCAAAGGCACTAAAGCACCTACTGTTCCAACCTTTATCAGGAACACCATCACCTGATGCAGTTGTTCATGGGTTATTTCATGTAATCCATCATATACATTATGATCTTCTTGGGTTATTTCATGTAATCCATCATATAAATTCCATGATCTTCTTGACTATTCTTAGCTCTTGGGTCCCACCCCTGCATGCCAATGATAATTTTATGTGTAAATCAACTTGCATAGAACTGTGTATGCAACTGCAATAGTAAGTGCGATTTCTTAATTTTACAAATTTTATATCTATTTTCACATATACATAAAATTTTTTTAAGCTGGAGCATGTATGAATATGTATGTCATGCATATCCTCATGTGCCAGGCATCCGCCAAATAGCGAATGTGGATGGGTTTATGGTTTGCCCCTTGAGGGATTGAAATTATGGTACAAAGTTTGAACAAGGATGGCAGTTGCCCATCTCAAACCTTTGCCATGAAACTGCTGGTAACCTTTCAACGTGGAGCAGTTGGGTTGCCGACGTTGCATAATTCAATCATGTGTGTAACTGATAGGAGCATTTAGCCAGCATCACCAGATTAAGCCTGCAACGTTGCGTTATAGAAATGGAAACTAGCTTTAAAAAAAAATTTCTCAACCTAATGTATTTGGTAGCAGAGGACCCACATCTTCCTAACCAGGCTTTTAATGTTTGACAATCGTAAGAATTTGGTTGAGCTTTAGGTGTAGGAAAAAAGCAAAGCTGCTCGAGCCTGTTAAGAGTAGTTGCTTCACCCAAACAAAAACGTTGCAGCTTTTTATGGTTCAATTAGGTAATGCAGAAGTCTGAGGAAGAAAATTGGACCATTTTATCATCTTCTCTGTAACAGAGGTACCTCTGTACCCCAATATCTTAAGTTGAACTGAATGCATATTTTCTGATGTATGATGAGATAAGTTGAACTGAATGCATATTTTCTGATATATGATGGGATACTACCCAATACTACCCAATATGAACTGAATGCATATTTTCTACCCAATATGAACTGAATGCATATTTTCTGATTTATGATGGGATAATCTTTTAGTAGCTTAGCTTTTGCATTCTTCATAGAAATAAATTGAAATAGTCATGAAATAATTTATTAGGAAGATTTTCGGATTGATAATGATAAGAGATGGGAGATTGGGAAGTTATTGATAAATTCGAGGGAAATAAATGAGAAGTTTTAATGAAAGATAAAATATTTTGGAAAGATGCTGGTATGAGTATTGAATGCAATAACATTCTTATTTCTTTCTTGATATGCTTACATAGATTATATAGTTGCTTGAGACTGAAATTTTGTTAGACTTATACACCTTTTGAACCTATTTGTCTATGTATATATTATAAGTTTTGAAAATATCATTAAGAAGTTATAAATGTTCTTAGCAATATTTTTAACAAATCACTTAAATTTGTAGTTGTAATGTTTTGCTTATTTCTAATGTGCTCAAATATATTTAACTAGAGGAAAATGCGGTGTGCATTGTTAATGCTATTTATATTACATAGTTTGCATATTAGTTCTTCATAAATAAATTTGAGCTATTTCAACTCTCAAAGAGATAAAGATCTCACTTGTGCTATGCTAATTGTGCATTACAAATGGCGAGGAATTGAAGCACACAAATAATTTGCCTTTGCATTAAGGCCTCAAGTAATAGAGTTGATTAATGTGGGTTAGATCTCCTCTTACCTTTTTCACCACTTTTTTCAAATTTTCTTAGTTCTATCCCAATTTCTAAGTGCATCTCCTCTTACATAGTTTCATCATATCATGTTTGTTTCTTCCCTTTGAATTCACCAATCCCATTTGTAATTGCAAGGAGAATTTTAGGCAAAGCTATTTGTCTACATGTTTATTTTTTATAGTAAAATTTTTGGATGAAGAATAACAATTAGATAAATAAACCTCAAAACATATAGCCAATATGATACTTTAGGAAAAAGTATAGAAGAATATAATGATTCTACTTGAAATGTAAACTTGAACCAATGACCTCATGCTTAAGAGCAACATGAGCTAACCACTTGAGCTAGCAATTACTAGATAATTGTAGGTAATAGTGTATTGAGAAATTATAGATTTTTCGAGTGCTTTCGTAACTTGCTTAAAGTGATTGAATAATAGGCATTAGAAAATTCTACAAACATGAAGTATGCCTTTTTAAAGCTCATATTTAAACATGAAGTATGCATTTTTAAATACTTATAATTATCTTTCAAGCATTCAACCCTACAAATATTTTACCCATCCATTATGGTTTTATATATTATGGCATTAATATATTTATCATTTATGCAACTTCAACATGCAAAATTATAAAGCATAAGAAATGACAATGAATTTTTTAAGAAGCATAGCTGGTTAAAGAGTAAGAAAACATTAAGACGTTGCTTGCACTTAAATATATTCCATTTTATATATAGGCATTCTTTTAATTGGATGAATTTTATAAAACCTAAATGTGATATTTCAAAATATACATAACTTCATAAAATGGTTGTATAATATAAGCAATTTATATGGTAATTAAGTTCCTTCAATTGTGCAATTCTATAGTTATAAAATGAATTGGGTGACATTATTTTAAGAGGATCGAGTTTGTTGGGACATGGCTAAGATGATGATGATGACTATGATAACATTAAGGAATATTATTTCTTATAATTGTACATCTTAAGGATAAATATTATTTTAAAAAATGAGAATTAAAGATGAGAAGAATAGTATCTTACTCATGGCTTACAATGAACTATTAACCTAGTGGTAAAACTCTTGATTTGGAAGTTTTAAGTTATAGGTTTGATTCTAGGCAATGCTAAGTTATAAAGTTCTAATTTGACTATATGTCTTAGGTTGTACCTATATTTCAATTATTTTGGGTTCAAACACCCCTAGCCCTTCCCTAAAAGAATTGTAATATAGTTCAATTAGAACTTTATATCTCAACATTGCCCACTAGAATTGAACCCATGACTTGAAAGTTTCAAATTAAGAGTCTTACCTCTATGCTAACACCTTATTGTTTTGTTCAATTTCACTTATTAGATAAGACTTATGTTAGTGATCCATTAGTCTAGAACATGCCGCTTGTGCTTTGCATCTCATAGGTTTAATCCCAAAGAGTATGTAAAACAAGTATCATGTTATAAAGTTCTAATTGGACTATGTCTCTTGGGGTGTACCTATATTACAATTATTTTGGGGTTCTAATAACCCCAAGAATTGTGTAAGTTATATGACTTGCCTATACATATAGTTAAATAATTTCAATATCAACGCCTTCTATTGGGTAAGACTCCTATTTATAACTAGTATATTACAAGTTAAGGGATCTATTCTAATAAGTAAAGTCTAATTGTAAGAATGAGTTAATTACATGTAATTTACACTTATCCTGCTATTATCAACAAATTATAAAAGCATACAAAGTTCTAACAAATGAAAATTATGATTTAACAATACTCTTTCTTTCACTTCATGATCTTGTCTTTAGGAGTTCATACTTAATATTTATCTTCACTATCACGCCTTTCGGAGCCTCCATATACACGTATTGTGATTTGATTGTACAACTCAAACAATTTAAAAACAGTTTCATGTAGTAGCTTCGGGCCATAACAAAAGTTAAAAGACGCATTCAAATTCATTGCACCTATTGATTTGAAAGACGCTACAGTAAATTATTAAAGAACGAAGTGATATTCATCTTAATTTTGTTATTTAAGCACACCTTGTATATTCATTTTTGAATGATATAAACTCATTCACACTGTACCAATATGATTATCATGTTAGTCACGTGTAATCATTGATAGTATTAATTCATTATAAATCTACGTTCAATTCATAATGGTCTAAATACTCGGGATGCAACGAATCTTTGAATATCATGTTACTCATGTCTAATCATTAACAATATGAATTCATTATACATATACTTTATATTCGAAGTGTCCAAATATTCATGATACAATGAATCTTTAAACCTGAGTGAATGAAAGCATAGCTATTTTAGGGATAACGAGTTCTTTTTAACACGGTTATATGATATTGTCATAGTTTCAATTCCTGCACCCCCTGCCCCTTCTACAACTTTAATAAAGATCGAGTAAGCAATCATGAATCACTTACAGAATGGTCGACGTTAGAGTAGTTAATCAAAAACAATAAGTCCACTAATCAAGGAAAAGAAGAACCAGAAAGATAACAAACACACAACCACCATCATAGAAATGATGAATGATAGTGGAAAACAACAAAAGAAAAAGAATTTTTAAGAAAGGATCAGGTAGATTAGTAGATAGAACCCACGCCAGAGTCAGTGAATCCGTCATGATGGTGATTGCTGAATTAACTGCAGAAGCAGGGGCACCATCACCAGGATCCAGGCAAGATGCAATCTCATCATCATCTTTCACAGAGCAAAAGAAATATTCCTGACTTCGTAACATACAATTCCCCAAATTTCTACTACAAGCGACTGCGTGACCAATGGGCCAAAGTAGCGTGTGGGTGCCCTTGCGTTTGCTTGCAATTCAAGGAAAATTGTCCACACTCAAAACCCACAAGAATCCATTCCGAAACTGAGTCCAAAACTAATGGACCCCATCAAAACCCACTAAAACTCGGTCCCTTCCTGGCCTCCTGATCTTCAAATTGACAGGACTGAAGAAACTTAGAGAAACTATAAGATGCTTTTTAAGGAATCTCTGAATTACAGAGCTGTGTTTTTCAACAAAATCTCTCATCATATCTTGTCCGAACAAGACGTTTTATCTTTGTCCAGCTACATGAGTTCTTTTTAGCTATTTTACCTTTATGAAAAAGTAGATCCTTGTTTATTTACAGTAGTTGTGAATTGCAGAAAGGTTTTATTCTTGGTTTGCAGTGTTATTGTCTTTGCTAGCTAATCTGCAGTGTTAGGATCATGGTGATTTGGAGAATGGACAGATTATGGGCGTGGATACAGATGTTTGTTCCATGGCGGAGTGCAAACGTGTCTCTGCAACTCAAGCGGCTCAGAGTTCTGCATAATTTCTTGGTCGCCAGATGCACTTCTACTGTGCAGTATTTTATCAGTATTCGGAGAGACACAAACCGACATAACATTACGCAGAATTATTCTTCCTTACAAGATGATGCTTATTTTCAGTCGCCATGGGATAGTTTTGTTGCTGCGTCTACTTCATTCGCGTAGATCTGTTCTACTCCAGTTTTTGATTTTCCAAGTGTTTTATTTTTTGGGTTACATTGCACCTGTTTAGTTTCTCCTCTGATAAAAGTCATAAAAAACGAGAGATCTAGCAAACAGCAGTGTAAAAATAATTCAGCAATCACGTCCTCTGTGGTGGTGTCATAGCTATCTGAAATTCTGACTGAGTTGAGCTTTGAAGCAGGTTTAATTAATGGCTGTCGAATTCAGATTTTGGAAACAGTGGTTGTAATGAGTTGTGTAGATTATTTTCATTTTTTGTGGTGTAGTCCAATAGCAAGTTAATTAGCAACAAATGAGCAGGTGCTCAGATGCTCGTCTGTATCAATCACTTGTATGATTTGTGAATTGTAAAAAAATCTCTGAGAGATATCTGTAAAAATCTATGCCGACTACTTGTATGACCTGCAGCTTGTAAAAATATCATGATATTTCTGTATTTGCAAAATTTTGTTTTCATGTTCTAATGCCTGGAAAAAATATATATATTCGAGCAAGAATGCATGAAGCTATGGTATCAATGTCCATGGATTCCTACCATGGCATCTTGCTACTGTACGTGATAAAATATGAGAGGTGGTCTTACGGGTTAGGTTATTGGAGGAGAAGCTTCCTTTATCATGTGATTTCTTCCATAACTGGAAGCAGCTGGCAAGTCCGGCGCTAGTGTGTTGCAGGTAATTTTACAGGTCGTGGTCTAGTTATGTTTAGATTAGTTTGAAAGAAAAATTCATGAAAGTTGAAAAGTATCCTTAGAGGACCATTATTTTGAGGGATGGTAAGGTGAGTGTTTTTTAAGTTGTAAGACTTAACTTCATACCTTGGTTCATGTAAAAAGAGGTTAGACTTTTGCTCATTCATGAACCCTCCAGGGCCTTGCCCTAAAAGAACGAGCATTGAACCTCTAGGTGATGATGCTTTTTATCAACATCATTAAAGGGAAGCAAAGGCAAGGTGAGCTAATTTGCTTTGTATATTTTAAATTGCAACATGATCACATATCCAACTACAAGTCACCCTACTCTTTGTGACATGCTTGTGATATGGGGTCTTTAGTTTTGTTCTCACAAGCTTGATACTATGAGAGTTACAATCCAATTCACATGATCCTCTATATTCACCACAACTTTCAGTTTTCTACCAACTAGTCTTTCCAATTTAACATAAAATTTCTTAAATACATCAAACAATTAATCTTTTGTTTCAAATCTAAAAGCTCACCTTTCTAGAGTGATCCAGTAAGAGTTTATCTATCAATTACAAAGTACAATGCACCATCAAGAGTTCATCTATCTTTTATGAAATAAAAAAGTATGAATAAACCTTTTACCAATTTTGGAAAATTTTCCACCACTTTAGAACCTCCACAAAGTAGGTTACTGTAGTAAATCATCATTGGCTTAGAGATTTAGAAAAGTATTTTTTCAAAATGAAGGGAATGTATGAAAAGAAACTCTATTAACAATGAGTTTAAGGCCTTCAACATGTATTTATCATTTTAGGCAAGAGATTTTTCTTAGTAAGAACATAGAGTCCCTTTTTACTTAGGTGGCTAATCTATCTATGTCATAATTCAATGTAAGATTTGTATCCACTAGAATTTGCAACTCAATTTGCAAGCTTTGCTTGAGTGAAATAAAGAAAGTATTTCTTCTTACCCATGGCTAATACAAGAGAGCTTTTCTTGAGCTTTTATCCTTAATTATCAAAGTGACTATGATATGCTTTTATCATCAAACTAACCTATTAATATCAAATTAAAATGAACATTTAAAATATACGTGACATGATTTTCCATTCTAATAGTCCCAAGGTTGTCATTTGATGAGCGGTGAGTAGTTCCTACGCCCAACCATACGAATCACAAGCATTCACTAGTGATCTAGTCAAATTTCGTGGACTTTAGTTCTCCAAATGCTAATAACAAACATAGTGATCTATAGGTGTGATCATTGTCTTCCTCACTACACTTGTGTAAGTGAAAGTGTATGATTAAGTGGAGCCTAGGCACATGATTTGTAATATTTTTATATTTTTATCTAATTATCCTAACTGTGGAACAAAGTAATTAATTAATAATTAATCTAAGTAATTATCTAATGTCCTAGCCTATTTCTTAACATAAGTATTTAGTCCCACCTTTTGTACATAACCTAAACATGTTACAACACTATCAAATGATAACACTGCTAGGATTACCAAGCGTTAATGTTATGCTTGAGATGGTCGTACTTATGTGTGCTAATTAAGTGTAGTAATTAATTAATAACATGGAAGTAAAGTTCATGAATAGTAAATTGCATAAAGTAAACATTAATCTATTTGCAAGTGTTGCAAGGTATATTAAGAATCTCATCTTTATTACCATCACATCAATTTGTCTAGGTACATTGGTGCTCGAATAATGATCTGTACAATCCTTAACTCCTATTGCAGGCACTTAGAAATTATGCTAACTTTGATAGGAAGAAACTGCAAGAACTCAACTAACCTATTGACTAACCAATGTCATAAACGCAGTGGGTGCACGCATTCATATAGGCACAAACACATGCCACATCAATGCAAATGTGCTGATGCATCAAATTATGTGTTGACGGGGATGTGTCGAAGCATTTTCGTTGATGTAGCCCATTTTACAATTCATTGTACCCCCAAAACTGAGTGAAAACTCATCCTCAAGCAAATAAAAGTAGGATCGAGCTTCTTACAAAATTGGGAAAGCATGAAACCATAGAAAAACTGACTCACTAACTATTCTAAGTGCTTGATTGTACAAATTTACATTGATTACAAAATAGGATGTTCAGGAAAACAAAATTGAACATCCTTTCAAAACTAGATAGTTAGAAATTCTTTGATGGTCGAAGACAGAGAGAAGATCATACAGTGCCAAGAGGTTGAGGCTTTTGGAACATTGAAGGACCTTCTCTAGTGTTTTGTGCCCATGGCAATGGCAATGGAGGCTGCAGTGGAGGTTGTGGTAGTCCTGTTGCAGTTGTTGCTTTTGCAAAAAGATAAAAGGCATCTAATAGTGCCTTCATCTTCTCCTCCTTAGTCTGGGATCATACATAGTCCATGCAGCATCACCAATCTAAGCTGGTATGGGAACTTTCAATGGACAAGGCAGGGTTGGGAACAACTCCTTGGCATGTATGAACTAAGTAATAAATTGTTTACCTTTGATGTTGAACATCTTGACAAGGTTTTGTGGCTCATATTAATCGTTCATTCTTTTGGCTAGGTTCTTCACTACTGTTCATTAATCTATGAAGTGGTGTCAGAGAACTTCAAGCTCGATGTTAGCTATTTTCAACTTTTTCTTCATTTCTTTATGGTGCTTGAACTCTATCTCATATAAGAGGTATGAGCTAGCCCCCTATTTCTCTAGTTCTGATTGTGGCCTTTCAATAGTCAACATTGCTAAGTTGCATATCGGGGTTGCCTAACTTTATGTATTTAGTCATCTCCTCGATCTACAACTCTTTTAGTTAGATTTAAGCTTTGTTGTAAGTCTTTAACCCATCAAAGATGGATTGCCACATGTTGCCTCTTTGTTGGATTTATTGGAAAGCCTCATTCATCTTTACCTTAGCTAGTTGGATTTCTTTTTTGTTGACTTCCTCGAGAAGCCCAACTTGGCCCTTATAGTGGTTCTTGACTTGTTCAAACTTTAGGGCCTCATTCTTGTAGGCGGCTATCTCAATGGTCATTTTCTGAAGAAGTGCATAGACCTTCTTCATTGAGATATTTTGATTTTTAGTAGCCAACCTCCTCAAATCCATGTTTACCTTGGCAAGCTATTCCTACTATTGTTGCACAAATTCCACCATTTGGTCTTTCAATGTCTTGACATTTTGCAAGTTATAAATGTCCTTGGTTAAAGCTAGATTCTCCTTGTAGACTTCTGATAGGTCCTTCTTGGTGTTGTAGGCCATGGCCTCTGATAGGGACATGTTAAAGACAACCATTTCCTTTACATTCTTAGCCTCTTTTAATTTTTTTGGAGTTGTAAGAAATCTTCATCCCTTGTTACTACTTGGCTAAGAATGGTGGGATCAACTAATCAAGCTCTCAATTCTACAACCTTGGTAGCCAACCATCTTTTTTCAAATGTGGCTACCTCAAGTTGGGCATTAGTGATGATGAGCTTGCCCTTAGCCTCTAGTAACTTTGGCTGGGTAGCAGTGCTATTATTTGAGAGATTAAAGATCTCTAAAAGTGGTTGCTTGGTACCCACAAGTTGGTATAATACCTATTCATGCTAGGTTGCAGTTAGCCTTCCACTTGCTCTCATGGATGACACATATCTTGAAGTGCAACAATGTCTAGCATAGTGGTTGCAAGAGTATTTAGGGCCTCTGCCACATAGTTAGCCACCACCTCTGTTGCTATCTCCTATCCATGGTGTTGCATCAACAAGACAGTTGACCCTTCATCCTCCTCTAGATACATTGAAAACGTAATGATATTCTGAGAGATCTTTGGGAATTTTTTTTATCCTAGGATGGACACTGTCACCTCTTGGACGCTTGGATTTGACCTTGTGGGTGCCTACATTCTTTGTGTGTAGAATAGTGACACAGTCTCCTCTAACTAGCTTATTGTTCAAGTGACCTTGTTCAAATGGTTGAAAGTTGATTGGTAGATTGATGGTTCTCCACCACTTAGTTCTTCTTGTTGCTACTACAAGAGTCGCTCATGGAGCTTTTGCATGCAATCAATGGCAACATAAGCCTCTAGTGTTGTTTTTTGAGTTGGTGTTAGTGGTGGCTACTCCTCTTCTTATAGCTTGAAGGATGCTTTGTCCTTTATCATCTCCTACCAAGATGTGGTAGAAGCATGACAAAGTGCATCGTTGGCATAATAGGCTATGCCTTCCCTTTTACATACATTTCTGATAAGGCACAAAAAGGGAGGTTTCTTCCTCCTATGCTCATTATCTTTGAACATTTTCTCATTCTCTAGGAATATGATCTATGGAAGGTTGACTGGGAATTTACTGCTTAAAGGGGCACATGCACAGGTGGAGAAGGCTATGATTTTGCTTGACCTCACCATTGGATTGAGGTGATAGGTTACAATTTTGAAATATGCCCCCTCTACCTTGGTGAATGCATCATATTCCTTACGGTCCACTCCATAGCATTGTTGGATCCATTCTTTCTTGACCTCTGGGTTTGCCTACATCGAAATCTCCATTGAGGTTGTCCTAGTGTCAACCAACTCAAGGATCTCTAAAATGTCCTTGATTGAATAGGAGATATTGATGTCCTTGATCTTTTCCATGGCATCTACTTGCTTGTTGTTCTATAAGAGCTACTTATCTCCTATGTACCACTCCCCACTGGAAGTGAGGATAGGCCACATGGAAGAGGTTTGCAATTGAGTTTTTACCTCTTCTGGCATCAAGTCCAAGAAGGGACCAAAGTTAAGTTCTTGAAGAATTGAACTTTTGACCTCCTTAGTGCTAATTTATTTTAAGCAAGCCTTGGTCAAGGTGACCTCCAAATTTAATCTAGGCCTAGGCACCTTGTCTCGCTATGAATGACTGGTTTCAACTATGGTAATCTAGTGAACAGATTCCACTTCAGGCTCCTCTTAAAGAGGTCCTATGGCATGTATTTTAGCTACTTCTTCTTGGGGTTGCTATAGATGCCAACCTCTTTCCCCTCTTGGTTGGGACAATCCTCCCTCTTCTGGTCTTTTGGGTCTCGGTGCCATCTATAATCACAACATAAAAGAGGATTAGCTTTTAATGTGTAACTTAGAACACTTTGATACCTTGTCTCCTTGGCTAGTTACACTTAGGCTAAGTTTTGATTATGTTGATTGATTATTTTAATATTATTTTATTTGAATAGCTACCAAAGTTTGTTGAAAAGGTTTAACTTACATAAGTTAGTGATCTTTAATATTATTTTATTAGCTAAACCTTGGAAGAGTTAGAAAAATTTTGAAAACTTTTCTATCAAAAATCTATGGTTTGTGGCCCCCACGATGCAAAGCTCACCTCTGGTAGTGGCAAGATCAAAGAACAGAGTAATTTGGACAAGTAGTTTGGAAGATATGGACTTGGGAAGGCTTTGGGCTTAGAGAAAAACAAACTTCCTTAGCATTTGAATGCAAATGGAAAAAATTTTCAAAGTGCTAGTGCGTATATATAGTATCGATGGAGATGCATCAACGAGGATGCATCAACGTAGAAAAAAAATCAAAATTTTTTCCATTTAAAAACTAAGTAGAAACAAAGATTTTTGCCATAAAGTTAGAGTCCAAAGGAAGCTTGAAAAGTTGAAAATAATGGGGCATGCTTGAAGAGGGCTTGGAATATGTGGCAGATGGAAATTTTCAAGAGATTAATGTACCAAGGAGGGCAAAAACTGGATGCATTCATGGTGGGAAATGTAAGATTTTGAGAGCAAAATGGCTAAGGAATAAGTAGTTTAACCATCCCAACCAAGGAGTATGCAAGTGGATCCTCCCCATAGCATGCTCATGCCCTTAATGTCCTTGCATGCACTCAAACCAAGGAGCATGTGGATCCCAAGGATGATTAATGATTGTTGATCATTGAAGACAAAATCATCAAAGAAGTCATCAAAGAATTGCAAATGTTTACCAATGAACCAATCAAAATAGGCATGAGAAGAGGTAGTGAGGTGGGTTATGAAAAGAATTAGTGGATGGAAGAGAGTATGAAATGGAGTTCCCCATGGTGGTCACATGAAGTCCCTTGTGGAAGATGTGATTGTGTATGACCTAAGAACTTTCTTACTTATTCCAAATTAAGACCATATACTTCCAGTGACTTTGCATTGAAATTTTAGACCATTCCACCCTCTAAGAGATAAGAAGATCCCAAAAGAACACTCGCCATTCCTAAAGAAGAGGAAAAGAGAAGCAACAATTGAAAAGGGCCTTTGTTAGAGGGGTGCCTTCAGGCATGGGTAACATGTCTTTCTAGCCCCATAACTAGTGTTTGTAGCTTGTTATTGTATCCAAAGGATGTGCTTTGAATTCCCATTATTGTTTGTGTGTGTTTTTTTAAATGGGAGCCACACCATGCAAAGGCATTGTTTCATGTTTATTGGTCTATGGTGAAATGGTGAGAAGTCCATGGAAATACTCATGTAACTTAGATGGCACGTAGGTACAAAAGTGACAAATTCTTTTGAAGTCACATCCTTGTCTATCCACTTAATTTGTCCCAATTTTGGAAAGTATAGAGGTCACCAATTTGTTACAATTTTTTATTAGAAAGGAACCTCATATTTTCAAAATGGGGAAATAGCATAAAGTTGAGTAGAGTGGGGGATAACATGGACTCACTACCTTTTAACATGAAAAGAATCAATGTCCCATTAGTAAACATCAAAATTCTAAAATGAAATTCAGCCATTTGCAATCAAGTAATCAATAAAGTTCAAACCACCATTGATGAGTAGCTATCGTTGGCAATAAAGAAAAATAAAGAAATGTAAGGAAAATTCAATTAAAGAAAAAGAAAGCCAAATAATGCACAATATAGAAAGAATTGTAAGATACCCAAGAAAATGGAAAATGTACTAAAGAAGGTGTAAAACAAAAAAGTTAAAAATCAAGGGGCCACTTTATAAGATCTTAGCACGGATGGCTATCTCACCCACAACTAAGTTGGAAGGGGGAGATTTGAAAGATCAAACATGCTTAACTATTTGTTGACGTATTGTGTTCACTGGTTACTCATTGTTCATGGAAAGGTTTTGTTTATTGAGTGTTGACTAAAAATTTTTTATTCAAGCTGTCAGGGTGATAGATCAACATGGTCCTAGATGGAAAGGTTTTATCGATAATGTAAGGGTCTTCCCATAGCGTTTGAAATTTTGTTTGTTGAGGAACATGCATGGGGTTCTAGTAGAGAACCTTATCACCTGGTTGGAACTTAAATTTCCTAATCCTAAGGTCATGGTGTTTTTTATTATATGCCTTGTGCACTTTGTTTGATGATAGGATCACTAATCGATTCTCATCTAGCATAGTGAGGTTCATCAATCTTTCCTTTTGTGCTAAGCATAGGTCCAAGTCTAGGTCACATGTAGTTGAACATGTATGGAGTTTTGCTTGAATAGGAAGTGTTGGGAGCCTTTTTTACACAAGCTTGTAGGAAGAGTATCCTATAAGAAGTTTTTATGTTGAACAATAAGCCCAAAGGACATCATTGAATTTAGAGCTCCAATCCCTCCTATATTTACTAACCAGTTGTGTTAGTATTTTGGTTATCTCCTTATTAGTGAACTCGGCTTGAAGGTGGTATGGAGTTGTTAATTTATGCTTGACCCCTAAGTGCTGCATGAGTTTCCAAAAAGTAGCACCTATGAAATGTGTATTGTTATCAGAAATAAGTGCACATGATATATCAAACCTATTTACAACATGTTTTTGTACAAAATGGACCACTGTAGATGATGTACACTCAGTGATGGTTGTAGCTTCTACCCATTTTGTATAATAGTTAATAGCTATAATTATATAGACCTTTTCATTGAACATGGGGATGATGGGCCCCATAAAGTTAATTCCCCAAATATTGAAAGGCTCTAGTGGTTAAATCCACTATTGGGGCCCTTCCATACAAGCACTCATCCCTCCATCATGTTGGCATTTGTCACAAGAGTGGACAAAGTGATGGGCATCCCTAAAGAGTGTAGGCTAATAGTACCTTGCCATGAGGATCTTAATGGCCATTTACCTCTTAGCATAGTTGCCCTCACAAGGACCCTCGTGTGCATCTTAGAGGACTAATAGTTGATCTACATTAGGGACATATTATCATAACAAGCCATTTGTACAAACCTTGTAAAGGTTGCCATTAATTTCCATGAAGTTTTTAGTCTGGTATTTCTTCTTATGGCCCCACCCCTCTAGCATCTTCTAAGTGAGTAGATAGGATAGGATTTCCTTGTACTAGTTGGTTTCTTTGGGGTCCTATTCGATACCAGCACCAACAAAGAGGAGTTCATCAAGAAACTGGTCTAATAGTGGGCTCTCCTCCTCCTTACTATTCCATTGTAATTGAGACAAGTGGTTAGCAACCACATTCTTGGTCCCCTTTCTGTCCATCATCATTAGATCAAACTCTTACAAGATCACCAACCACCGTATGACATGGGGGCTCATTGCTGGTTTGTTCATAAGGAACCTGATAGTAGTATGATCAATATGCAGAAACACCATATATCCAAGTACATAGTGCATGGATTTCTCTAATGCATACACCACTACCATTAGCTCCTTTTTGGTGGTGGTGTAGTTAAGTTGTGCAGTCAAAATGCTTCTACCAATACAGTGGATGTAGAACAAATGTTTTTAATCGTCCATCCATGTTAACATGGCCCCTAAGGCATAGTCAGATGCATCCATCATGATATGGAACAATCTAGTTGATTTGGTGCTCATAGAATGGGAGTTTCTACAAGCTTTTGCTTGAGTTGCTGGAATGCATGCTCACATTTCTTAGTCTAAATAAATGATGCATCTTTCTTTGTCAACTCCACCAATGGTTTGGCGATCTTCAAGAAGTTCTCAATGAAGCACCTATACCAACTAATGTGTCCAAGGAATTGCTACACATCTTTGATAGTCTTTGGTTGCTTAGTAATTCCTTGGATGATCCTTACTTTTTTTAGGCCTACCTCAATCTCCTTTGTTGAAATTTGGTGCACCAAGTGAATGCCTTCTTGGACCATTAGATGGATCTTTTGCCAATTAAGCCTCAGGTTGGTCTCAACACATCTTTAAAGCACTTGCTCTAGATGGTCCAAGGCTTGCTCATATGTAGCCCCATAGGTGGAGAAGTCATCTATGAAGACTTCCACCTCGCTACTAATTTGCTATTGGAAGATGCTGAGGACCAAATGTTGAAAAGTAGTAGGAGTATTACATAAGCCAAAGGGCATCTTCCTATATACAAAGTTCCCTAAGGACTTGTGAATGTTTTTTTGGGCTAGTCCTTTGATGCAATATAGATTTGGTTATAGCCACTATAATTGTCTAGAAATCTGTAGAAGTAATGCCCTAAGATTGTATCCAAAACTTAGTTCACAAAAGGCAATGGAAAGTAATACTTGTAAGTCACCATGTTTAACAGTTTGAAATTGATACAGACCCTCCACTTCCCTTCTTTTTTTGGCACTATAATGAGTGGGCTAATCCATTCGTTATCCACAATGGGATAAATGAATTCTTCTTGGAGGAGCTGTTTAATGTCCTCCTTGATGATTTACTTGAGCTTGGGTTTTAAGCATCTCTATAGCTACCTTTTTGGTTTAATGGAGGGGTTTGTATAGATTCTGTGCTAGCATATCCTTAGGTCTATTCCAGTGATCTCATGATATGATCAAGAAAAGGCTTTTTGCCATTTATTTACAACTTCTTCTTTTTTTCATGAGCAAGTGTGACATTGATGATGATTGGTTTACCATTATTTAGGAAGACATAATCCATGCTTGTTGGTAAAGTCTTTAGCTCGAGGGGCTCTTACTTGAAGGTCTCAAGGATCTCCAACTCTTCCCAATTAATTTATCCTTGTTCATTAGAGAGTTGGAAATGGATCAACTCTAGTTAATCCATGCTCTCCACATAAGAGCTTATGAGGCTCTTAACTAGTTCCATGCACATTGATGACTCAACCTCTCTTTATGTTATCAACCACTGGGTGTCCTTCTAGGTAGTGGTTGCTATGTACAAGCATCTTTGGATTTCAACAACATCAGCACACTAATTGCATGCTTTAAGTGTTGTATTCTTTATAGTCCATAGTCTTTGCATGTAGTGGCACCCTATGTCATTGTATGCAATGCATAGAACATGCTTTTTCTTAATCTTTCTAAATTCATTCTCCTTTGAAATTTTCAAGGAGAGATCTTAGATCCCCAATTTTGTATTAGTGGTACTTAGCCATGCTCTGCCCATGATGATAGGAAAGTCCCCCTTAGTATTCTCCGCATGGATTACTAGGAAATTGACAAGATATGACCACCCATAGATGGTGGTCACAATGTCCTCAACCAATCCCAAAGAAACAGTGATGGATTGGTTTGCTAGTTCCAACTTGATATTGCTCTTTTTCAAAGGAGTCAAGTTCTAGGCTTTATACAACTCTTGTGAAATCAAATTAACTCAAGAACCTAAGTCTAGAAGAGCTTTACTTAGTTCATTTTCGATCATTTCCAAATAAATAAGGGGACACCTAGGATCAAATCTCTTCATGGGAAGATGAATAGCCTTAATTCAATGAGTGATTGCAAGGATTAGCATGATAGCATGCAATTGGGGATTGGTTTGATTTGAAGGAGGCTCAATAAGAATTGCAGAGGAGGTAGGAGTAGGGTTCATAGCCATAGGTGTATATGAGGACTTCATGGGGTTGTTGGTTCTAAAGAAAGGTCTCTTGCATAGCTTAGTGTTAGAACCACTCAGCTTAGGAGATGGCTATAAGTTTACATCCCTTGTGGCAATTTGTTGCTATGGCTATCCTAGGATCTCACCTTGCATAGATGGAGTAGGTGGAAGAGGAGTTGTAGCAGGAGGTGCAAGAGTAGAAGGATGATGAGGAGGAAAGTAACAAAATGGAGACTCCCCCCTTGGTAATGATTCTCTATAATATTTAGGATGGTAATAGTGGTGTTGGAAGGAAGCATGACTAGAATAGTCATAGGGAGAAATGGGTTGCTAAATGTAGTATTCATATGAATCTGGCTAATGGTAAGGGTATTGCTACCTTGAAGGTGGCATCCTCCAAGACTATGGGTGTTGCTACTACTAATATTTCTCATGAAGTTGTGGCAAAGCTCCACTCGGATAGTAAGTTTGGTGATGGAGCTACTGCTAGTAGTTGCCTTGTGGATAAGGTAACTTCCTGGGTGCTTGTTATTTTTCTAGTTTTGGATTTAAAGCATACATCCTAGATTCCAATAAGTGTGACACAATAGAAAAACATCCCTTAGGATGTTGATATTGACATATTTCACATCCATCATGAGCTAACTTAGAATCTACAACCTCCTCAACTGTTGCAATCTTATCCTTAGCCATATAATGGTCATGTTCAAGCTTTCTTTTTCTTCCTTTTATCATGATTACTACCTTCTTAATCTCTACATTCTTTTACAATTTTTAAAGTAGTTTGAAATTTTTCGTCTAAGAAGTTCCACATTTTATCAACCTTGGACAATATTTTAGAGATAGATTTTTATATCGACAAGGTTTTACTTTTCACCACTTCATCAAGTGGTGTCTTTTCGTCATTTTCATAGAAACAAACCTCCCTCTTGTGGAGAGAGGGATCCCTATTATACTCTACATTTTCTCATTTTTTCAGCTCACCCTCTTTCTTAGCCACTTGCTTAATGAGCCTTTGTATTTGATGGGTCCTTAGCTTAAATAGGCTTCCTTGGGCATAAACCCCAAGAGTTCCCCTCATTTTAGTTTAGAGCCCATCTATGATGTGGCATAATTGATCCCTTTGAGAATAGCCATGGCTTGGGCATTGATGCAACAAGAAGTGGTACCTATCCATGGCTACATCCAAGGATTCATGAGTGCCCTGTTTCCACCCTTGGATTTACCTTCTCAAGTTGGATACTTAGGAGTACATCTAATACTTATCATTGAAGAGTTCATGCATCATACTCCATCTCCAAATAGATTTTTATTCGAAGGACTGGTACCACCTTTTAGCATCTTTGATGAGTATCCATGGGAATAGTTTTAGCTTTTGCCAATCATTCTCCATGTTCTGCAAGGCATAGGCATCAGGAAAGGCTTACAAGTTATTTTGTGGATTTTAATTATATCCCCCTTTGAACTTGGAGATATTATTCATATCCAACCATTTGATTAGGCTATCCTTCATGTGCCTAGTTGATATCCTTATAGCCTCTATAATGTTTAGCATGTTTCTAATTGCTGGCAGGGGCTCATCATTGTCATAGCAATCTTAGTGATCCCTATCATGGCCATGATGCCTATGATGAGTCATGTTGTTCCTTCTTTCTCTATTTTGATAATCTTCTCATTACTCAGGCCCATGGTCTTTGTCATTATGATGGGATTTATGATTATCCCTATCCCATCGTTTACCTCCATCATGGTTTTTATTGCCTCTACAACTTCGATTAGAGTTGAAGGAGGAAGGTGATGAGGATGAAAAAGGAAAAGAGGAAGGGGAGAAATCACCAGAGTGGTGTCTACTAGTTTCTCTTCTTTGGTACCTACCTCATTCATCATGTTTGTCCTTGTCTTGGTTCTTTTTTTCATTCCTGCCTTGGATACCCCCTTTTGAGGCCTCCTAATCTTGGGATCCACTCTTCCTAGAACTAGGGTAGCTCATAGTGGATTGTAAAAACTAGTTAAGGGTCTCTTTATCAAAGAGAGGAGAAGAATTAGTGTATTGAGAGATCCTTAAAAAGAATTCTTCACCTTGTTTGTGTGTTTGCAAGAACAAGTGGGTAGGGCTTTGTTTGCCTTGTGTGGCCTCATACCAGGCTTCCATTTGCTGATCTTTTCTTTATTGTGCTTCTGTGGGATGATAATTCTAGTAAGCATGATCTTAAACTTCATACTCTGAATTGAGTCTTGAAATGCTCCACCTCATAATATTTTTCAATAGCATTGCAAGGATATATTGGTCAGGAGGTAACATGATGTTTCTTTCCATGTATCTTCATTGTAGCTACTCATCCTAGTGTAGGATGAAGGTGAAGTTTAGAGTGTAGGCATTCAAATGATTGTATATGACCTTAAATTATTAAGGCACTGGTGTCTTCCATTCTTCTTATCATTGTTAATTGGATTCTCCTTCAAACGATGGTGGAGAGTCTTCCTTGTGAGAGGAAGCCATATTATTGATTAAGAAAAACATTGTGCTTCTATTATTTCCTTTGTTTTTAATGATGTTAGAGTTAAGTTCCTTTTTAAAACATCTATGAGTGATATAACTATCTCTTCGAGGTAGCGCATGTAGTCAATTAAAGTCCCTAGCAATGACACCAATGATGAGTGGTGAGTAGTTCCTACACCCAAAAATACGAATCATAAGCATTCACTAGTGATCTAGTTGAATTCCATGGACTTTAGTTCTCCAAATGCTAATAGCAAAGATAGTGACCTATAGGTGTGATCATTGTCTTCATGGCTACACTTTTATAAGTGATGAGTCATGAATTATTTGTTGTCATATCACGTACGTGATATCACAGCCGACGCAACATCACATACACAATATCATGTCTAGGCTGTGATATCGCGTACATGATGTTGCGTCGGCTGTGATATCACGTACGTGATATCATAGCCTAGACGCGATATCACAACTTGTCTCCTCATCTATAAATAAGAGGTAGGTAGATTTGGTAAAGGAGGGTAGTTTTTAGTACTAAGGTAGGGACTTTTTGTCAGTTTTTTCCTCTCAACCCTTTCTCCTAGTGCATGCCCGCAGTGTGATGATTGTAATTGTACGACATCCTTATTCGAGTGCGACGTACTTGGACATGCACATGGCCGGCAATAAATATTGAGATTACCTCATCATTGCAGCATACACATAGCTTAATTATTTAATTGTTATTCTTATTTATTACTTTCTTAGTTAATATCTCTCTACCCTTATCTCCTAGTAACGCGGAATGAGTACAACTTAATCACGAGCATTTAAGTGTGACTACTTGGTAACCCAGTAGCGTACCTAGGCCATGCGCTTGGTAATCCTAGTGGTAGTCATGCACGAGGTCCAAGATGTGTATGGATGATTAAGGAATAGATGCTCATCACACTTAGGCTAGTTTAGATTTTCTCTCACTCTCTCTCTCTCCTAGTTTAGTTGATATTATTTCCCATCATCCCCAGGAGTAGCATTAGTGTAAGAACACATCATACACCTCACTCTGGACTAAACCATACGTGACAAAGCTAATACTAGTCTAGGTGGGAAGATAGTGAACTGCGATCTACGAGTAACTGTCTGGATACCACAACTAGTCCATCTACGGAGTTCGACCGGATCGTGCATGAAATGCTCGTATTCGTATGGTTGAGTGTAGGGGTACCTCGGCACTTATTAATAAGTGTAAGTGTATGGTTAAGTGGAGCCTAGACACATGATTTGTACTATTTTTATATTTTTATCTAATTAATATAAGCAATTATCTAATGTCATAGCCTATTTCCTAACATAAGTATTTGGTCCCACCTTTCGTACACATCTTGAATGCATTACAACACTACTAGGTTACCAAGTGATAGCACTATTGGAATTACCAAGCGTTTACGTTATGCTGGAGGTGGTTGTACTTATGTGTGCTAATTACGTGTAGTACTTAATTAAGAACATGGATGTAAAGTGCATGAATAGTAAATTTCATAAAAGTAAAGATTAATCTATTTCCAAGTGTTGCAAGGCATATCATGAATCACATCTTTATTGTTGTTACATTAATGTGTCTAGGTACATTGGTACTTGAATAATGATTTGTACAATCCTTAACTCATACTATGGACACTTAGAAATTATTCTAACATTGACAAAAAGAAACTGCAAGAACTTAGCTAAGCTATTAGCTAATCGATGCCATAAACATAGTGGGTGCATGCATTTATATAGGCATAGACAGATTGCATGTCGACACATTAAATCATGCATCGATAGGGATGTGTCGATGCATGCCCATCAATCTAGCCCATTTTGCAATTCATCACCATTGTTATAGAATGAGAAAGAATCTTTGCAAGTAGAAATATGAAAAGAAGCTACAAAATTGATCGCCTATGTAGAATCCTCATAGGTACATTTAAGAGAACCTTGATTCAAGATAAGAATAACATCATCATCGTTAGATGCAATTGTTGTTGTATTGCTTTTTAATTCATATTTTTCTATGATTTTCTCCATTGTAAATTCCTTGCATTCACTTTGTAAGTATAAAAGCTTACTATAATAATATTAGATGATCCATTTTCTTAATTTTGCTTAGTTTTTGAATCTTTCTTTGTTATCATGAGAATTTCTAATATTTTTATCCAAAGATATTTTGCTCTTATTTTTGCTCATCCTATGTACAAGTAATAATGTGTCAGACTTAGAAGGATACCACTTTTGTTCCTTGCTTTTGGCCTCTTCATTGAGCATATTATCCTTGACCATGCTTAGAGTTGACTTCCCAATGAGAGCTAAATTGCTAAGAAACACCACTAAAGATTCCTACCTATTAAGTAAAGAACTTAACAAAATCAATGCTTGTACCTTATCATCTAATGCAACCTTAGTGTCAATTTATTAATTACTGGAACTTGTTTAGGTACTTTATAACACTCTATCCCTCCTTGTGCTTCGAATCTATGAGCCTCCTAATTAGTAATGCTTTTTTAACACATTTTTGTGTATAGAGGATCTCCAATTTCTTCCACAACTATACATGCATCTTCTGTAGTATATCATGAATGAACTAAAATCAACTCACTACTTAATTAAATTAGTCTTTTAAAAAACTCTTTCAATCCTTTTTATTAGTATCATCAAGTTTAACCCCTTCATTCTCTATAAAATCAAATAAATGTTTATAATAAAGTAATTCCTCTTGGCAAAGTTTGTGAAGTGAAGGTTGGATCTAAGGTCTTCAACTTTTTAAATCTAATTTTTTACTTTCTACTACCATTAAAACCATGACATGACCATAGGTTGTAGTAGGGTTTTGGTACTTTAAAATTTGCAAAAAATTATTCATCATTTGTGGACCATGAGTTGTAGTTAAGAGTTATCTTGACATTTGGCCCTAAAATGCCATCTTTGCCTTATAAAAAACTCCCACAAGTCATAGTTGATTTGAAAAAAAAATGTATAGACTATGAATCAAAATATTTCTTAATACATTTGGTTACAAGTCTTAATATACTTAGGAAAATCTAGAGAGCAATCATGAGTGCATTGTGAATGCAAGAGAGGATTGTGATCAAGTTGTGGTCTACATAATCTCATTGAAATTGAAATAATGAACTCTCGAATTCAAGTTTGAAATGTATTGAAGCCTAATACATGAGAAAACAAATAGAAAAGACTACCTAGCATAGATCTACTACAAATTAGAACATGCAACATCATTGAAATGAATTTTTAACACAAAATAAGGGGATTATGCTTCAAAATACATAATTAAATTGTATTTCTTCTTTCCTTGAATCATTTGCTAAAATTTGAGAGGCCTAAGTGCTTGAATGTATAGGGTAGAGGGATCTTAAGCATAGAAGGACTTGGATCTTTCATTTCACACATGTTTCATTAGAAATTTAAATAAACTAAATGGTATGAGAGAAAGACCTCTTGTAAAACATGAAAAAAACCATGTAAACATACCAAATATTTATCATTTATCATTTTTAAATCCATGCAAACTTATAAATCATAAATTGCAACTTAGAAAGGTGAAAATTCATAATTAAGATAATTCTAAATTTTTTAAGTGCCATCATAGCTTGCTTAAATTGACTGAATAATAGGCCTTAGAGAAATAAACAAAGCAAAATTGATGTGTTTTTTTTTATCAATAAGATATTTAAAGTGATGAGATGATTTATAGTAGTATGGTGCCACTTAAATCTTGCTTGGGAAATTGCATGTTTCTTATTTTGTTCAGCCAATCTTCTAAGCATAGATTCTAGAATAGCACTAAAAAGTTTAACAAAAATATTACTAATTACGATTAATCTATAAGTATTTAGAATTTTTACTTCATTTTTAAAGACCATAACTATTTTATTAATAAACCATTCCTTTTTTAACCCCACTTGCATAACTAAATTTAACTTGTTCCAAATGATATTCCATATGAATGGCTCTTCCATTTAAGCATTTCTTTATATAAGATATGCGTATCATAAATTCTCCTTGATGCTAATATTTTTATCCTATACATTATATTATATATTAAAAGAAATAAATAATGTACTATCACTATATAAAACTCTTCCATTATATCATCACAAATAGGTTAACCATTCTACCACACTACCCCAACCTAATTGTTATTAGTTACCTCTATATCTTTATTTTAGAGTATAAATAAATAAATTTACACATACACAATTTTTTGACATTTTCTAAGCTCATATTTAGACATGAAGTATGCTTTTTTTGATACTCATAATTATCCTACAAGCATTCAACCCTACAAATATTTTAACCATACATTATTGTTTTATATATTATGGCATTAATACAATTATTATTTATACAACTTCATCATGCAAAATTATAAATCATATGAAATGACAATAAACGTTTTGAGAAGTATAGCTAGCCAAAAAGTAAGAAAACATTATGACATTGCTTGCATTTAATTATGATCCCATTTTATATATAGGTATTCTTTTAGTTTGATGAATTCTATAATACCTAAATGTGATATTTCAAAATATACATAACTTCATAAAATGGTTGTATAATATAAGTATGTTATATGGTAATATACTTAGGTAATTAAGTTCCTTTAATTGTGCAATTTTAAAGTTAAAAAATATATTGGGTGACATTATTTTAATAGGATCAATTTGTTAAGATATGGCTAAGATGATGATGATGACTATGATAATATTAAAGAACATTATTTCTTATCACAATGAGGTGTCAACCTAGTGGTAATACTCTTCATCTGGAATCTCCAACTAATGGATTTTATTTTGTTAGGTAATGTTGAATTGTAAACTTTTAATTTAATTGTATATCTTAGGAACAAATATTATTTTAAAAAATTTAGTTGCCATCATTCCATTACTTTATAGGTAATTTAGATATTATTATTCAAGCTAAAATACACATTATATCTAAATAATTGCTATGCGAATCTTTCTTTTGATAATTATATGTCATGACTTGACTCTTTCATGTTTGGGCAATGGTTGAATTAAACATAAGAATAATAGTATCTTACTCATGGCTTACAATGAACTATTAACATAGTGGTAAGATTCTTGATTTGGAAACTCTAAGTGATGGGATTGATTCAAGCTAATAATGCTAAGTTATAAAGTTCTAATTTGACTATATGTCTTATGGTATACCTATATTTCAATTATTTTGGGTTCCAACACCCCCTACCTTACCTTGAAAGAATTGTAATATAGTTCAATTAGAACCTTATAACTCATCATTGTCTACTAGAATCAAACCTATAACTTGGAGCTTTCAAATTAAGAGTCTTATAAGTAGGCTAACACCTCATTGTTTAGCTCAAATCCACTTATTAGATAAGAATTATATTAGTGAGTGATGAGTTGTGATATCGCGGATGTGATATCAGATCCTACCATGCGATATCGAACATTCGATATCAAGACTTGTCTCATTGCCTATAAATAAGAGGTGGGCGCACTTGGTTTGGCATTTAGTTCTTAGTCCCTTACCTGAACTCTTGTAGTTTCTCCCTCTTAGAGTTAGAATTATTTTTGAGTGCCCATAGTAGGAGTCATAAAGCGAATGGATCTTTATTCAAACATTGTGTACCTGAGCACACCTTGTGTCTGGAAATAAAGATGAACTTTATGATAAATCTTGTAGCATTCAAAATAGCTTATCTCTCACCCTTAATGCTATTTACAGTTCTTTAATGCTTTCATTAGTTAATTAATGTTGCTTTTATTGATTCATTAATTTTCACAAGTAAGCACACTTAGTATGACCACTTTGAGTCTACTTGGAACACTTGGTAGGCTAGTAACGATTAGCATTTGGTAATCCCAGTGATGTTGCATTGGTTCAGGATGTGTACAAAAAGTGAGAACAAATGCTAGTGTTAGGACTAGTTAGGACCTAGTTGTTTAGTTAATTTAAATTAGTTATTTAATTAATTCATTTTTTCCCTCTTTAGCACCAGTTCGTAAAACATAAAAAAGCATCAAAATCATATACCTCAAGTTTACTTAATCATACAATCGTGCCATACGAGTAAGCTTGGGAAGACAATGATCGCCTAACCCATCCTTGTTTTGTGAAGGTGCATAAGCACTTAGTCCTTGGAGATCGTGTGTAACACTCATATTTGTATGGTTGAGCGTAGGGGTACCTCACTGCTCATCATTGGCACCGTTGCTGGGGACTTTGTTGTTTGTGTGCTAATTAGAACTTACAAATCTTCCCATCATTGGAACGAACCCTCAGGGTTGGTTATTTTAAAATTATTAGAAAAAGTGTTGCACACTAAAGAATTAATCATGTCTCCTTCTTCTTACGAGAGTTTTTCACTACCTATGTCTAACACAATGAACAATCGAAGGCATAGTACACATGATGACCCGCTAGTGCCCTAATAGTTTCATGTGGTATACATTCATCCCGATGAGTATATACCAAACTTTACCTTTATCCTCCACTAGGATGAACAACTACGTTGGTGTGATTTAGAAGGTAACATAGTGTTACCTCTCGATCGTTCAGTCCCAAGCATGATTCTTTGTGCTCTAACACAAATTGGTATGCAACACTTACAAGTAGAGTACGTTGTGCATGAACATGACTTGAGAGAGTATTGATGCATGGAGGCACAACATCAAAGGGACTTACAATAGGAGAGACATCATAAATCTATGAAGGGGAAGTGGTTGTTGGATGTCCCATATGTCATAGGTGAAAATGAGGGTGGTGAACCTACCTCAAGAGGTCTTCCACACAATGATGTTCCTCTTGTTGACTTCGATCAAGGGGTTGTGTATCAGAATCTTCACTTAACTATCCATAACCCGAATTCTGATACCTATGGACACAAAGGATTTGAAAAAGGAACATGAACACATGAAAAATATGGACATTCTGATTGTAACTGCGATCCAGGCCACGACCACCAAAGAGAAGGAAGTAGGCACCATCATGGTGATGGTGCTCCTCCCTCTTCACCTCCATCATCTCCTTCCCCCTCTCCTTCAGGATCAAAATGTAGTTGTAGAGAGAAAGTCCCTGAGGATAATGGTAGGCGAAATAGGAATAATAAACAAAATAGTTGAGAAAGGGGATGAGGGCATTCTAGAGAAACACACTACGAAAGGAGGGAGAGTAGGGAACAACATAGGCATCATAGACGTCATAGAGAATATGATCACAATGAACCCCTACTCCCTACCCAAAGTATGCTAGATATAACTGAGGTTGTTAGAATCCCAAAAAGGCACCAAAAAGACAGCAAGATCAAAAGATTGGACATGAACAATATCCCACGATTTGAAGGGGGATACAATGCTAATCCTAAAAATCATTTGCAAGCATTTCATGATGCATCTGCCTTGCAAAACATAGAAAAAAAGTGGCAAAAACTTAAGTTATTTTCAATCCTTATAATCAAAGTCCATTCGCCGATGGAGTACCATGTTAGAACTGTTCAATGATAAGTATCAAATGTACTCCAAAGTGTCCAACTTGTGAAAGAAAATCCAAGGATGGAAACAAGGAGGACATGAACCCTTGGATGCTGCCATGGGCCTATATTATGCATTATTAGATTGTTGCCCTAGCCATGGTTACTCGCAGAGGGAACAACTACGCCATCTCATAGATGAACTTAGGCATGAAACATGAAGAACCCTTGGGACTTGTGCCCAAGGAAGACTATCTGAGCTTAGAGTCCATCAAGTACAAAGATTGTTGAAGTAAGTTACCAAGGAGGAAGGTGGGTTAAGAAAAAGAGAGAGTGCGGAGAAATACAATAGAGATCCTTCCCTCTGAAAGAAGAAAGTTAGATTTTGTGAGGATGAAGAAGAGTCATCACTTGAAGAGATGATGAATAGGAAAACCTTATCCATTTAAAAACTTGCATCAGAAGTATCGGCAAAGATGGACCAAATGTGGGATTCCCTAGATAATAGATTTAAAATCATTCTCAAAATAGTAGAGGAGTCTAGGAAACCAGGTAGTGATGGAGAAAGGAGAAAAAAGAAAGAAACTAAATATGCATGTAACAAAGGTAAGGGAAAAGCTACCATCGTTGAAGAGGTTATGGATTCGGATATAGATAATGATGGTGAATGTGAGATATGTCAATATGACCATCCTAAGGGATGTTGCCTAGTAATATCACATCTATAGGAGTCTGGGGTGTACGCACTAAATCGATGATTAAATAGATGATAAACATCTCGAAGGTTACTTTATCCTCAAGGTAGCCCAAGATAGTTCCACCAACCCTTGACGTATTATCCAAGTGGAACTCCACCACAGCCACATGAATAGATCAATAGTGGCAACACCCACAATCATGGGGAATGCCACCACCATGTCAACAGTACCCTTACTATCAACCTAACCCATATGGATACTATGTGTAGTAGCCAATCTCTCCACGTGACTCTACTAGTCACATTACTCATCAGTCTCACCACCAAACCCATGAGCACTATAGAACTCATTCTCCTAGAAGATTGGTTTCACAAATGTACTATCATTCTCATTTGACTGCATCTCTTCCACCCTTAGCCCCATTACCACCAGCTCCAACTATGTAGGGTGAGCTCCCTACCCAACTGCAGCAACATAACATGATAAGGGCTATGAACCCCCAACCTACTATTGGTTCAGACAATCGCATAAAGAAGAGATCTTTCTTTAGAACCAACAATCCAACTAAGTCCTTGCAACCACAAGCAACAAATTCTCCAAATGCCTCACCACTGATGAGTGGCGAGGTACCCCCTACACTCAACCATATGAATACGAGTGTTTCATGCGTGATCTGGTCAAACTCCGCAGACAAACTAGTTGTGGTATCTAGACAGTTATTCTTAGGTCGTAGTTCGCTGTCTTCCCATCTAGACTAGTGTTAACTTTGTCACTTATGGTTTAGTCCAGAATGAGGTGTATGATGTGTTCCTATACTAATGCTACTCCTAGGTATAATGGAAAATAATATCAACTAAGCTAAGAGAGAGAGAGGGTGAGAGAGAATCTAATCTAGCCTAAGTGTGATGAGCATCCATTCCTTAATCATCCATACACATCTTAGAACACATGCATGACTACCACTGGGATTACCAAGTGTAGATCCTAGGTACGTTACGAGGTTACCAAGTAGTCACACTTAAATGCACGTGATCAAGTCATACTCATTCTGCATTTAACATGAGTTTAAGGGTGAGAGAGATTAACTAGGAAAGCAGTAAATAAAAATTAATTAAATGGTTAAGCTAAGTGAATGCTGCAATGATGAAGTAATCTTGATCTTTATTTCCGGTCATGTGCGTGTCCAAGTACGTCACACTTGAATAAGGATGCTGTATAATTACAATCACCACACTGCAAGCATACACTAGGAGAGAAGGGTTAAGAGAGGAATTGATGTAAAAAGAAACTTAAATCTAACAACTCTAACTACTAATTCCAAAAAAAATGCCTATCGGAACTATCTATCTCTTATTTATAGATGAGGAGATAGGTTGCGATATTGCGGCCAACAAAATAATAACTCATCATGCCCCCATGATTGAATGAAAACTCATCCTCGAGTTACAGTGAGAACAAACTCTATTGATTACACATTGAATAGGTATGGGATTATTGAATGGTGAGAATGGGTTCATGCCGTACTGTGGAATTAGAAAAAAATTAAGACACAACACAAAATGAGAGAGAGAAAATCCTATAGCTATAAAAATTGATGGAACTCATGTAGTACCTAGTGGTGGTGGATGCTCCATAGGTTCCTTTCCCTTATCTTGTGCTCCAGGTCTTGGGACTTGATGGCGTTGAAGTATGGCCTAGAGTTTCTCCTCTTCAGTCCAGGGATCCTGTGTTGTCCATGCTAATGTTTTGATGTTTGATGGAGTCGGCACCTCCCATGGGCAGGGTAGTTTCAGAAACATTTGATTTGCCTTGACATACCAAGTTCCAAACACCCGTCATTCCTCCTTCTAGGCTCTAGCTTTGTCTATGTATTCTTGGAAATTTGCAAACCATCGAGCAAAATCTGTTGCGAGACATTTTTGTCCCTGGTAGCTTGCTTTAACCACCTCAAGTTCAGAATTTGAAATCTCCAATTTTTGCAATATTTTTTTGCATTCTGCAAATTCTGTTTCATATTTGTTGTAGGTGGTGGCTACTTGTTGCGCGAGCTTTGTTCTCGGGCACCCTGTTGTTAACATGGCAAGATTGGCATACCACAGGTTTGCCAACTCCATGTATTTTGTAAGATCCTAGATTTGTAGGTCCTAGTTCTTAACTTCCGCCTAGTGGGCAAATGCATATGTGTCCAATATGGCCCAATAGTTAGTGTGTTGGGCACTGATAGTATTGATGTGGGCCTTGGCCATATGGATTTCCTTCTCAATGATCTATTTGTACATCTCCACCTAGTCTCGGAAGTGCTCCTTTATCTTTTCATGCCATTTAGCCTCATTTTGCCATGCGCTTATTTTGATAGCCATCTTTTGGCAGATGGCGTGTACCTCCTACATTAAGAGGGTTTGATTTTTCCTAGCTAAATGGCTCATGTCTTGGTTGACATGGATGAATTGTTCTTGCAACTAATGAAAATTTTCTTCGAGAACATTCTTTTGCTTCTCCACAGAGGTCAATCGAAGGTTATTAGCAACAAGCTGCTTGCTTTCCTCTTGTAAGGCCTTGAGTACCTTGGTATGTACATAAGTTTACGCTTGTGTTGTAGAGGCATCCCAAACAGCTTTCTCTTTTTCTTCTACCACCTTCTTATTCTCTGTTAGTAGTTTGGTTAGTTGCTTAGTTTTGAAAATGTCCAGCTAGTCTGCGGGGATCAATTGCAAAGGATCCCCTTGTGCTGCTTGTAGGGCCATGAGCCTTTCTTGCAATTTTTGCACCTCTACTTCAGCATGCTTAGTCCTCATCTCTTTCGAGACCAGCTTCCCCTTGGTGGAAATGAGGTTTGATTGAATTGCTGTAACATCTTGAGGGATGTCAAACAGGGACATCATTACTTGTCCTGTTTGTAGCAATCAATCAAGTACCTCATGTTTCACAGGAGTCATTGAGGTTTCGACCAAATTTTGAGCATCCCATGCTCCCATGAGATATGTCGATGGTACAAAAGGTACATTGAATGATTCTTTAATGTCATCTACAACCACTTTTGTGGCTCCCACAGTATCCTAGTGTTGCATGAACACCACTATGGCCCCTTCACCAGTTTCTAATTGCACTTGGAAAGATGCAGTCTTTTCCAAGATCTGTTGTGGCCAAGTGCTTTCCCCTCCTCCTGTATGGATGGACACTTCATCCCTTGCACGATCCAAAGAAACTACGAGCTCTATGACATTATCGATGACGCAGAAGAGATTTGCATCATCACGACTTCCCCAACTGACAATCTCAGTGATGGCCCTAAGATGGCTGATCGACAGTCTGTAATCTTATGGTGATAGTGGTTGATCTTGGCCCATGCTAGGCCCTGCTTCTTGTTGTTGGCTAGGTCCCATGCCTGGAAGTTGGTTGGGCCCTACAAGTTGAATTGCAGATGATCCTGCCATTTGTTCTTTTTCTTGTTTCAGTCCTGGCATCTCACCAGTGATTTTCCTTATGGTTGGTGGCTTTAACAATTCAGCATATGAAGCATTTTGGGCTTTTTGAAGGACATAATTAGTGTATCCTCTGATACCGGCACGTCGACATAGCTTCCTGATAAGGCAGGGAAAGGGCAACGTCATCTTCCCTGTCTTCCATTCTTCGAACCACCTTAGGATCTCTGTAAAATATAGATGAGGTAGGTTAACATTAACCTTTTCCATCAATACTGCACATCCCCTTGCCACATATGTTGAAATCCTTTTTTCATGGGGAAGAGGTGATACATTCCAATTTTGAAAGAGATTCTCTCTTCCGTTGTCAACTCTCGAAATGTCTTATCTTTGCCATATGCCCTTTCCAACCAAATGCGTCGTGCATTAGGGTCTAAATGGGTAGATAATTGAGCAACCTTTGGCACTATATTCAGAAGGTTTAATACTTCCAAAATGGCTTAAATAGAGAAATCAACTATCACACCACAAATGTTAACTGTGGTGCCTTGTTCTCTATTGTGCCAAAATTGGTATGTTTCCCCTAGGTACCAGGAACCATTTTTAGAGAGGATAGGCCATAAGGGAGATCCTTTGAGGTGGTCCCTAACATCCACATGAGAAAACTCTACGAATGGTTCAAAATTTAATTCCACAATCACTATAGTGAATGTGGATCTTTCATGGATAGCCTGAACACACTCCTAGGGAAACGTGAGATGTTGTCCTTGTTCAAGCACTGCAGCAGCTCCTCCTTCTACCTCCCTTGATTGTACAGTAGCAGGGTCTTCTTGGTGAATGCTAAATGATTGTTCCTCCTACTCTGCATGTTGTTTGGTAGGGACTTGTCCTTCACCTCTCCTAGGTTGTTTACTTCCACCTTGAGTAGGACTTCCTGTTGTTCGCGTTTTGGGGCCATCTGCAATCACACGGGGCTAATCGTTAATAAGGTTGTTTTCAAAGTTAAATTATACCTTACTGCTTACCTTAATGAATGCATTTTATCTCCATGTGATGTTTCCCGAAAGATTATAATAGTAAGTACTTTTTACTTAGGTGGTCTCCAATTCTAGTTTCCCAGTATAACTAAGCGGATGAAATTTTTTTCAGCACAATTATCCTTAATGTTATAACTAATTACCCTTGATAATATCCTTTGGGTGATGAAAAATTTCAAAAATGTTATGCACTCTTCGGCGTGTGCCCCTCCCCGATGACTAAGCTAAACACTCAGGGTTCAAGTAGGTGTAGATGGAATGAAAATCGGATTACCAGTGAGCTAGATATAGGTATAAAAGCAAGGGTCTCACAATCACAAGTTGTAGAGAAAAATTTGAAAAAATCCCTTGCATGAATAGTTGAAAATGATGGCAAATGGTACAGGGATCACGTATGTATAGGTTTATGTGATGCGATATCGCAGACTATCGATGTTTAGGCCCAAGGGAAAATACCAAATTTTGAAGGTTTTTTTGAAATTAACAATGTAAATTAAGGACATGTGGGCAAGTGTTAAAGGGTTCTAGGATAATTTAGATAGTTTTGAAGGCACGAATAATTATATGTGGGAAGAATTATAAGGCCTTGGGTGGTAAGGGATAGAGATGGTTCATAGGAATGTTGGAATTTGGAGGGATAGTAATAAGGGAAAGAATATTGAGGAAAATACACTAAGGGTAATAGAGAGTGTATGTGAGATGTGTTATGAGTGAAAATTACAAAACATTATGCAAGTGGATCCTCCCCAAAGCAGGTTCCAACCTATAATGCCCTTGCATAACTACACTTAAAGTCTCCATGGGAACTCAAAGGGTTAAATGTAATCCACAATGGTTCCACAAAACACAGACATGTAAATATCACTGGAATGAGGTAAGAATTCTATGCTATACAAGACACAAGCAACAATTACATGAACAGTGAGATGAGATAGACTATAGAAGGGATTGTAGAGATGGGGGCATGAGGTAACTGACCTAGGGAATAGTGAATCTTGTGTGTAAAGCATGATTAATGTGTCATTAACCCATCATTCCAAGATCAGGACCAAGTCCATTCCTCTGATCAGTGACACTGCATTCTTTCATCCCATGATGAGAAACTATGAGAGTACTAGAACAACAAGGCATACACTCACTTGGCATTTTGTTCAAGGAAGGAGTGATTTTTGCTTTGTGGGACTTCCTTTGTTTTTTTTTTCTCTTTTTCTTTTTTTTTTGATTGCTAAATCTAGAGAAGATGCCAACCTTCAGGCATGGGTGCATGTCTTTCCAGTGGGACCCCCTAGAATAGCATTGGATTTTTGAGTGCCTTTTGATTGCTCTTACTTCCATTTTTCATTAGATCTACAAGGATCTCATTACAACCATGTTGCATGATAACTCCCAACGACATCACCAAAGAGAATCCACAAGTTCCCTTGATGTCACATCCTAATCATTCCCTCTTGGTCCATCCTCCTTCATTTTGGGTACAATGAACATGAAATTAATTTTAAGTTTTAAGAATGTCAAGAATATCATTGTACCCTCGAACAAAACCTCTTATTTTTAGAATGGATGAGTGGGTGTAATGGGCTCACTATCCAAATAATTGATCACTCAAGACTCAATAACATAGAACACACCTTAACCAATGAGCCACATGAGTGTTTTATTCATAGAAAAGATTACTCATAAAAACATAAAAAGACAAAAAGACAAAAGGATAAAACAAGAAATTGAAAAATGAAAAACTGGAAAACAAAAAGTTGTAAAAGTAAAGAAAATGAAAAATATTTATTAATTTTGCTTGTTATTAAAATGGGGGATATCCCCCATAACTAAACGGTTGAGGATGGAAAGGATTAATAAATGAAAGATGAGGATCTTTGCATGTTGGAAATATTGAAACTTGGTCACACTGACCCCATTGGGGTTCACATACTTGATTATAGTAAACATAGTGGGGTAATTTATGAGATGTGGTTCCTAGATAAAGAGTTGACCCACTATGATATTTGGGACTGTTAGATGGTATGCAAGGATCGGGATGTTGTCCTCCATGGCTATATTCATTGGGCCATATGGTTGTTGGAGTGTTAATTGGTGGCCTTGATGAAGTGACACGAGGCATTGGGTTCAAAGAGAAGGATGCACCACAATGTTGGACTTGTGCTAAGTTGGAGGATACAGTGGCCTTAGAATTGTGTTGTCCCTTCCTACGGTTGTGTCTAAAGAAGGAATGCCTCTGATGTTGCAAAGGTCTCTCACTACTATTGGCAATAGTAGCACAAGTAACATGTGTGGGTTGTTGCTATGGTGTAGACACTTCAAGAATAGCTAGTGGCAATGTAGAAGGAGGGAAAGGATGAAAATGTTGAAATTTAGGAGAAGTGTAAGGTACACAAGGTAGTGGTTGTGTTGAGGACATGGGCTAATAGTATTGGGGAGAATGATAATGTGGTGAGATAGAGTATGATGACCCAGTTGGGGAAACAGGATGTTGAACTAGATAGTTATTTGGATTTGGTTGATACGAAGGGTATCTCTAGTTTAGGGTTGGCTTCCCCCATGATTGGGATTGTTGCCACTGTGATCAAACATAGTATCTTTGTACAAAATATGGATGTAACGTACTCCCCCAATTCTCATATAAATGTAGCAGGATTGGACATTGGCCCTTTGGGTGATCGTACATGCAAATGTTGCATTTGTACATATGATTGGCAGTTGAGCTCTTATCTTCTTCATCCCTTCTTTCCGATTGTCTAATGATATTTTGTCCTGCTTCTTTGGTTGTCAAAACTCTATCTCCAATAATATCAATATATTCTCCACACTTTTTATGCATCCATTCCAACCTCTTATTGATCTTTGCCTCGATTTCCTCTAACGATTATTGTACTAGAAAAGATGGTTCTTCTTCCTTGAGATAGGTTGATTTCTCCTTTTTATGATTATGGACCTCTGTTAAGTTGAGACTTTGGTCCTATTGATGTTTTTCAACACTCTCCCATCTAGCCATTTCTCCTTCTTCTTTTGCTACCTGCTTTATAAGCTCTTGGAATTGATGGGTTCGTAGTTCATATAGTTGACCTTGGGTGTACATCCATAGGGTCTCTCTTGTTTCATCACGAAGCCCATCAATGATATGGTACATTAGCATTTCCTTAGAGAACTCATGGCCTGGACAGTTGTTTAACAATGCATAATATCTTCTAAGGTCATGTCCACTCTTGGATTTTTTTCCTCAAGGTCGACACTCTTGCATAAGTTTGATATCTTTCATTAAAGAGTTCTATCATTGTTGGCCAACATCGAATTGAATTTGGTTTTAACGATCTATACCATACTTTTGCTTGGCCAACGAGTGTCATAGGAAAGAGCTTGAGTTTTTGCCAACCATTATCAATGTTGTTCCATGTATAGGCATCGTAGAAGGCTTGTAAATGTTGTTGCAAATCTAAGTCATAGCCTCCTGAGAAATTGGGAAAGCTGTTTAAATCGAACCTAGGTAGGCGGCTCTCTTTACAATGCCTACGGGAGATTCGAACAACCTCTTGTATTTTTGTTAGGCTTGTAGTGGCTAGTAGGGGTTCATCGTCATCTAGTAAGTTATGGTTTTGTGCGTTGGGATAATGTTGCCTTCGTTTATGTTTATAAGAAATCCCCACTTCAGATTGCGTACTCCAATCTTCATTGTGATATAATTTGTTGGTTATCCAATGAATTTCCTCACTAGATATGGCATTATTGTAGTCTTGTAGGAGAGGCATGGTTGTGCAATTGTGTGTGAATTTATATGTGACTTTTTATAATTATTTCTTCCTAAAATATATATCGTTAATTCCTATACAACGACCTTGTATGATATAACTAATCTAGACAACTAGCACCGTCCTTGGCAATGACACCAATGATGAGTGGCGAGGTACCCCTACACAACCATACGAATACAAGCATTTCATGCACAATCTAGTCAAACTTTGCAGATGGACTAGTTGTGGTATCTAGAAAGTTATTCTTAGGTCATAGTTTGCTGTCTTCCCATCTAGACTAGTGTTAACTTTGTCACTTATGGTTTAGTCTAGAATGAGGTGTATGATGTGTTCGTATACTAATGCTACTCCTGGGTATAATGGAAAATAATATTAACTAAGCTAAGAGAGAGAGGGTGAGAGAGAATCTAATCTAGCCTAAGTGCGATGAGCATCCATTCCTCAATCATCCATACACATCTTGGACCTCGTGCATGACTACCACTGGGTTTACCAAGTGTAGATCCTAGGTACACTGCTGGGTTACCAAGTAGTCACACTTAAATGCTCATGATCAAGTCATACTCATTCTGCGTTTAACAGGAGTTTAGGGTAAGAAGATATTAACTAAGAAAATAGTAAATAATAGTTAGATAAATAATTAAGCTAAGTGAATGCTGCAATGATGAAGTAATCTCGATCTTTATTTCTGGTCATGTGCATGTCCAAGTACGTCACACTCGAATAAGGATGTCGTACAATTACAATCACCACACTGCAGGCATACACTGGGAGAGAAGGGTTGAGAGAGGAACTTATGTAAAAAGAAACTTAAATCTAACAACTGTAACTACTAATTCTAAAAAAGTTGCCTATCAGAATTGTTTACCTCTTATTTATAGATGAGGAGACAGGCTGCGATATAGCATACGTGATATCGCGTATGTGATATCATGGCCAACAAAATGATAACTCATCAACCACCATTTGAATCTTCAAAGCCTCCTTCAAACCAAAGTTTGCACTTAACGCGCATGATCATGTTGACTCGTGCAATTATTGATTGGATTAAAGTTGGCTGGAACTTGCCTCCAATAAAAAAGAGTAACATACATTTAGAGTTGGCCGACCAATCCATCAATGTCCCGTTAGGACTAGTGGAGGACATTGTCACTAATGTCCACCACTATTTGTGAATGGTTGTATCTAGTTGATTTCCTAGTGATTCAAGTCAACAACTGTAAGGGGGACTTCCGAATCATAATGGAAAGAGCATGGCTAAGTACAATTGATGCGTGCCTAGGAATATGTTATCTTTCCCTAGAAATATCAAAGGAAAATACATTTGGAAAGATTGAGAAGAAGAAAGTTCTATGTATCACATACAGTGACATAGGGTGTAATTGCATGCAGAAGTCCTGGTTTGTACAACATTTAACATTGCTTGCATGCAACCAGTGTGCACCAATAGCTAACATACAAAGATGCTTGTATGTAGTAGCCACAAGATAGGAAGGCACCCAGTGGTTGACAGCTGACCAAGAGAATGATTCAAATATATGCATGGAACCAACTGAGAGATTGACTTGCACCTACATAGATAGCATAGATACATTAGAGCAAGTCCATCACCAACTTCCAAGTCCTAACATCAAAAATATTAACTAGGGGAAGTTGGAAATCCTTGATGAGTTCAAGTAAAAGCCCCTTGAGTTAAAACCGTTGCCCACCGGTATGGAGTATACATTTCTTAAAAATGGAAATCTGGTAATCATTAATACTAAGCTTGCTCCTCAACAAAAAGAAAGACTACTAAAAATGATAAGCAAATTGTTGAAAGCCTTTGCTTGGTCATATCTCAAATTAATTGGAATAGATCCTAGGATATGCCAACATAGAATTTATACTAACCCCTCCATGAAACCTTGGTGACAACTGCAGAGGCGACTAAACCCAAAGATTAAGCAAGTGGTTAAAGAAGAAATTGAACAACTTCTAAAAGCTAGGTTCATCTATCCCATTGTTGATAGTGAATGGGTTAGTCCGTTAGTCATTGTGCCCAAAAAGGAAGGTAAATGGAGGTTGTGTATAGACTTTAGGCTACTAAACATGGCAACATTTAAAGACCACTTCCCATTACCATTCATCAACTAAGTCTTAGATACCATTGTAGGGCATTGCTGCTATAGTTTTCTGGATGGCTACAGTGGATATAATCAAATTGAAATAACACCAGAAGACCAAGCCAAGACTATGTTCACAAGTCCTTGGGGGACATTTGCATATAAGCAGATGTCATTTGGCTTGTGCAATGCCCCAACAATGTTTCAATGTTTGGGTCTAAGTATCTTTTAACAGCAAATAGGAAATGGTATGGAGGTCTTTATGGACTATTTTTCCACCTATGGAGCAGACTTCGAACAAGCATTGGACCAATTAGAGAAAGTACTGAAATGATGTGTAGAAACCAACTTAAGGATCATTAACAAAAAATCCATTTAATGGTCAAATAAGGAATTGTATTAGGACATAATATTTCACAAATAGGGATAGAAGTAGATCTTGAAAATATTAAGGTCATCCAAGGAATCACTTGGTAACCTAAAACTGTAAAAGACATTTGATCATTCCTTGGACATACTAGCTATTATAGATGCTTCATTGAGAACTTTTCAAGGGTTTCGAAACCTTTGGTAGAACTAACAAAGAAGGACATACCTTTTGAATAGACCAAGGAATGTAAGCTAGCCTTCCAAACCTTAAAGTAGAAGCTTGTAGAAATGCCTATTTTACAAGCTCCTGACTAGTCCAAACCATTCCACATAATGACTCACATGTCCAACTTTGCCTTAGGAGCTGTACTTACACAGTTAGATGACTAGAAATGTCCCTATTACATCCATTGTGCAAGTCGAAGTATTGCTGGTGCACAACTCAATTACACCACAACGAAAAAAGAGTTAATGGTTGTGGTGTTTGCACTAGAAAAATTTAGACACTATGTATTGGTCTATAAGATATTTGTACATATGGATCATAGTGCAATTTGGTTTCTAATGAATAAACCAATGGTGAGCCCTCACATCATACGATGGCTTATGATCTTATAAGAGTTTGATCTTATGATGATCGATCGTAAAGGCAACGAGAATGTTGTTGCTGATCATTTATCTTGGTTGTGATGGGACAACAAAGAGGATGAATATCCAATTTTTGACCATTTCCTTGATGAACTCCTCTTTACAGGTGTGATAAAAAATCACTTACCCACTGATACAAATTGGTATAGTAGCATTCTCACTTGTATGCTTACACAAGAGACACCACAGGGGTTAAACATTAAAAAGAAACACCAGTTTCTTCACTAAGCCAAATACTTCATGGAAATCAATAGACACCTTTATAAGGTATGTCTTGATGGCTTGGTTCGATAGTGTGTTCCTGATATAGATCAATTGCAAGTTCTCCAAGATGCTCATGAGGGCCCTTGTGGGGGTCATTATGTGGAGAGATAAACAACCATAAAAATCTTGCTTGCAAGATATTATTAGCCTACATTGTTCTTGGATACTCATAATTTCATCTAATCTTATGAGCGCTGCCAACATGATGGGGGAATGACTGTATTCAACCTTTAGAACCATTCAACATATGTGGAATTAATTTTATGGGGCCTATTACATCAATGGCCAATGGAAAAGCCTACATTGTTATCGCTGTTGACTATTTTACCAAGTGGGTAGAAGTAGCCGTTGTGATGGACTGTACATCATCTATCACTACATGATTTTTTCAACAACAAATCATAAATAGATTTGGCCTGCCTTGTGCACTTATTTCTTACAATGGTACACACTTTATAGGTTCAACTTTTCAAAAGCTAATGCAATGAATAGGAGTTGAGCACAAACTGACTGCACCATATCATCCTCAAGCGAATGGTCAAGTCAAGGTCACTAATAGGGAGATCACAAAAATATTGACACGAACCATTAGCAAGTATAAAAGAGATTGGAGCACCAAATTGAATGATGCTCTTTGGGCATACCACTCCACATGGAAACTCCCTATAGGATACTCTTCCTATGAGTTAGTGTATGATAAACTTCTAATGATTCCTATTCAAGTGAAGCTTCGTACACTATCCACAGCATGTGACCTTAACCTTGATCTCAATCTAGCACAAAAAGAATGGTTAATGAATCTTAAATTACTAGATGAAAACTGATTATCCACCCTATCATCTAACGAACTGCACAAGGCCTTTAATAAACAGTGTCATAACCTAAGGATTAGGAAGGTCAAATACCAACTAAGAGATAAGGTTCTTTATTGGAATCCCACACATGTACCCCAATGAACTAAATTTCAAACGTTGTGGAAAGGACCTTATATTATTCATGAAACCTTTCCTTCAAGGACCATGATGATCTACAAACCTGAAAGCCCGAATAAGAAGTTATTGGTCAACATCCAGCAAACCAAACCCTTCCATGAGCCTAAAACAACCAGTACTAATACTACCTCTATTGGTGGACAACCTTGCTCATTATTTCGAATCTCCTCCTTCCAACTCAGTCGTGGAGGAGATGGCCATCAATGCTAACCATTCTAAGCTCTCAGTTGCTTTTCATTTACACATTTTTTATCTTTACTTATTTTTTTTACACCATTGTTAAAATTTTTACTATTTCTTTGTTTGATTTATTCTTATTCATCACATAATAAGTATTCACGATGGTGGGTTGCATTATAATAAGTATCGATTGCTAATGTTTGGATTTACCTTTGACTTTCAGTGTTGATGCTAAGATATAGTTTCTTTTGATAAAATAGGAAATGAGTCCATGTCAACCAATTATCCATGCAACTCTATGGTCTTCCTTGTTTTGAAAATGTACTGTCCCTTTTCTAAGAAAACTTATTAATGAATTGGTGCCTTAATACTCTTCGAACCAAGGAAAGATTCAAATGGATGGAAAAGGGTGTGACCTCAAGGAAATTTGACACATTTATGCTGGCTATTCTCTTGGGGTACTTGGATGTTTTTCATAGGTTTTCCGCCATCCCACTCTTGACCAAATCTACTAAATCAAATAAGTCTTTACATGGTGTGGTTCTCACATTCAAAAAAAAAAAAAAACTAATTGGGGAGAATTCAAAGAATACCCCTTAGACATAATAAAGAAACATGGGCTACAAGCACTAGTTATGGCATTGGAAAGAAATGTTACCCATGCCTGAAGGTTCCCTCTAACTAAGACCCTTTCTCACTTCCTACTTTTTCTCTTGTTGGGATGTTGGTGGCTCTGTGGACCCATTCTTGTTACTTTGGGAGGATGGGTTAGTCAAGTGTGTTGATGCGAGGTCACTGGATGTGGATAGTTGAATCTGGATTTGGATGGAATTTTATTAAGTCACCTTAACCACATATTACACAAGGGACTTTACACTACCTTAATTCTATGACTTCATCCCATTCTCTCCACTCTTTCTATATTGCTTTCCACATTCCACCTCATTGCCAGTTTTACAATGAGTCTATATCTTGGTTAACACATTGTTAGTCTTTGGTAAAAAACTTGTGGGTAAGGTTTTACCCATTATTTCCATATGTCATTCCAAGAGCCTACAGACTCTTTGGTTTGTAGGTCTATTAGGGCATTCAAGGAATGAGCCTACTTTGGGGAGGATCCACTAGCATTCCTTTTTGGTACAATTGTTAAGCTTTTTCCCTTCAACATTTCTCGTAATCAACTATTTCTTATTCATCCCATCAATGACATCCGTTTTTGCTTTTTTTTTTATTGGCTTCATTGTTGTTGTTTCTCATATTCTTCTTGTTCTTAAAAGTTTTCCACCCTATTGCTACCAGAGGTTCGCTCTTAGTCATGGGGGCCTTGTCATAAATTTTTCCATTCCATAATTATCTTAGCCCTACACCTTGGGTAGTTATAAGTTATAAACCTCTCACCCAATATCTACCATACCCACAACCTAGCCAATGTGCTTTATATCAAGGTAAGGTATTAGCTGCATTAGGTGTTATGTACCCTTGCTAATCTGTGTGTGTGTTGTGTGTTCAGATGGTGATTACATGAACAATGGACTAGGATAAGAGGGAGCACTCAGGATGGACTGGAGCTAGAGCGTTTATGTGAGGAACAAGTTTAGACATGTAGCTATGGATGAACAATGGTGTGCATAATTTCGACATCGGTAGTAACGTGCCTTATTTTCTCTTTGTCTCTCTCTCCAAGCTGTCGAATAAGGGCCTCAATGTCATATATGTACAATGTTTACCACAATGGGCATGAACACCAATGCTGTAATATATTTTTTGATTCGTTCCTTGGGCACTCTGAGTCTATCATCCCATGTCATTGTCAGTTGTCATTCAGTCAATAATCCCATACCTTCCCAATATTTTGTAAGGAACTTGAGGACAAGTTTTTATTTAGCCGTCGGGGTATGATGAGCTGCAATATTGCGTATGTGATATTGGGGCCACGATATCGCATCCGTGATATTAGATCTGTGATATCAGATCCTATCATGTGATATCAGACATCCAATATTGGGACCTGTCTCGTTGCCTATAAATAAGAGGTAGGCACACTTGCTTTGGCAGTTAGTTCTTAGTCCCTTACTTGAACTCTTGCAGTTTCTTCCTCTCAAAGCTAGAATTATTTTTGAGTGCTTGCAGTAGGAGTCATAAAGTGAACAGATCTTTATTTAAGCATTGTGTACCTAAGCACACCTTGTGTTTGGAAATAAAGATGAACTTAATGATAAACCTTGCAGCATTCAAAATAGCTTATCTCTCACCCTTAATGCTATTTATAGTTCTTTAATGCTTTCATTAGTTAATTAATGTTTCTTTTATTGATTCATTAATTTTCACAAGTAAGCACACTCAATATGACCACTTTGAGCATGCGTGGAACACTTGTTAACCCAGTAACAATTAGCGTTTGGTAATCCCAATGGTGTTGCACTAGTTCAAGATGTGTACGGAAAGTGAGAAAAAATGTTGGTGTTAGGACTAGTTAGGGCCTAGTTGTTCAGTTAATTTAAATTAGTTATTCAATTAATTCACTTCTTCCCTCTTTAGCACCNAATTAGTTATTCAATTAATTCACTTCTTCCCTCTTTAGCACTAGGATGTAAAACATAAAAAAGCATAAAAATCATATACCTCAATTTTACTTAACCATACAATCATGCCATACGAGTAAACTTGGGAAGACAACGATCGCCTAATCCATCCTTGTTCTGTGAAGGCACATAAGCACTTAGTCTTTGGAGTTTGACCATATCATGTGTAACACTCGTATTTGTATGGTTGAGTGTAGGGGTACCTCATCGCTCATTAGTGAGGCATTAGTCAGTTAGTTAGAATATGTAGCTTATGCTTTGCATATCATAGGTTTAATTCTAAGGAGTATGTCAAAAAAGTTCATGTCATAAAGTTCTAATTAGACTATGTATCTTGGAATGTACCTATATTACAATTATCTTGGGGTTTCAACACCCCAAATTATTGTGTTGACTATATGACCTAGGTATACATGTAGTTAAATAATTTCAATATCAACACCTTCTATTAGGTAAGACTCATATTTGTAAAGGGATCTATTCTAATAGGTAAATCCTAATTGTAAGAATGAGTTCATTTGATTTAGGAAAGAGCTCTTGGATTTGGAACATGTGATTTACACTTATATCACTATTATCTATAAATTATAAAAGCATACAAAGTTCTAACAAATGAAAATTATGATTTAACAATAATCTTTCTTTGACTTCATGATCTCATATTCAGGAGTCCATGCTTAATATTTATCTTCACTATCATGATTTTCAAAGCATCCATGTGCATGTATCATGAATTGATTGTACAATTCAAGTAATTCGTTGTACCTATTGATTTGAAAGAGGCTATAGTAAACTATTAAAGAATGAAGTGATATTCACCTTAATTTTTTAATTTAAGCACAAGTTTTATATTCATTTTTGAATGATATAAAATTATTCACATTGTACTAATATGATTATCATGTTAGTGAGGTATAATCATTGATAGTATTAATTCATTATACATTTATGTTGAATCCATAATGGTCTAAATGTTAAGGTGTTTGAAGGAAAATTTTCCTTGATTCTCCAGCATTTGTTATTTGCTCCACCATCCTTATCCATTATCATATTTGATTTTCTATTTTTAATATAGTTAACCCATTTATACTTGTTACACCAACCTATTCTTCAAAAAATAAAAATAGTTATTTCTTATAGTATGGGTCTATTTTTGTAACCCATGACAATATATAAGGAGCTCAAAAGGAGCATCCAAGGCATGATATTTTTTGATAGAAGCATAAATCTTGAAAGTTATCTTCTTTCTTTTATAAATTTTCCTTGAGCTTCTATCCTTTGTGCTATTGCTAATGGTCCAAGAGTTGATTTCCAACTGGGATTTCTCACCTTGAAAGTTTTCCCCAAGGTAACTCTATGTCTTTTTTTTTTTTAATTTCTATAGCTTTCTTTAAATTTAATATTATATTGGTGTAAGCGATTCAGAATAACAATTGGTATTGAAGCTAGGTTTCACACACCATGATTATCTTGTAAAGTAATTGTATGAAAAAAATATGACCACCTCTTTGTCCAAAATTGAGATTGAAAAATGAATGAGTCCAACTATGAATTATAGAAGATCAAGATGGAGGCTCTCCTCATTGAAAAGAACCACCACAATGAAATTTTAGGAGTGAAGCCTAATAAAATGTTTGATGAAGAGTGAGAAAAGTTGAACCTAAAGGTAATAAGTACAATTTATTTATGTCTTTTAGATTTAGTATTGATTAATGTTGCCAATGTTTCTTCTAGTAAAGATTTATAGGATAAATCTCAAACTTTGAATCAAACAATGTCCCTAACCAATAAGCTATTGTTGAAGAAATGATTGTATGATTGTAAAATGGTTGAAGGTACTACCATTACAAAACACTTGAATATATTTAATACACTGATCCATTAATTGCAATCTATGGGGGTGAAAATGGATGAGAAAGGTTAGTACATCACACTTCTCAGCACACTTCCAAATTCATGGGAGACATTTGCGATGGCTGTAAGTAATACATCTACCAACTTTATTTTTGATAATGTTGTTGATCAATTATTATTTGAGGAAGCAAGAAGGAAAACTTCTACTCAAAATTATGTATGATTTATCAAAAATGATATAAAGCCCAAGTTTGTTAAGAGGCCTTAGTTTAAGAATAAGCCTCAAAAAATTTGTAAAGAGGCTACCTAAATGTTGGAATTGTGGTAAAGTTGGTCATGTAAAGAAAGATTCTAAAGCCCCTCTGAAAAGGGATAAAAAGAGCAATGTATCAAAAAATGATCAAGCCCCTCTTGCTTGAGAGGGATATTAGTATGTTGTCTCATCTTCTTCAAATAATGCTGATATGTATTCATGGTATGTGAACTCATGTGTATCTCATCACTACACTCCACATGTTAATTGGTTTAGTGAGTATACATCATCTGATCTCGAAATGGTAAGATTGGGTAAGGATGGTTTATGAAAATTTATAGGTTATGAAAAGGTAAAGATTTAGTTTAAAAAATGTAGTAGTTAAATCGATTTCCAATGTACATCATGTTCCAACACTTACTAAAAATATTTTGTTATAAGTGAATTGGATGATGTAGGACTAACTGTTATCTTTGGAGATGGAAAATGTTTAATATCTACCTTTGGAGATGGAAAATGTTTAATTTTGCATTGTTGATAATGTTTAATATTGCATGGAATTAAAATAGGAAAGTTGTATAAAGTAGAGACTGATGAGTGGTGAGGTACCCCTACAGTCAACCATATGAATACGAGTGTTCATGTGTGATCTAGTTGAACTCCAAGGACTAAGTGCTTATGCACCTTCACAAAACAAGAATGGGTTATGCGATCATTGTCTTCCCAAGCTTACTTGTACGACACGATTGTATGGTTAAGTAAACTTGAGGTATGTGATTTTTATGGTTTTTTATGTTTTATTTTCCTGATGCTTAAAATGGAGAAATGAAATGAGGGAGTAACTAATTTAATTGAACTAATCAACTATGCTCTAACTAGTCCTAACACTAGCATTCATTCCCACTTGCCAGACAAATTCTGAATTAGTGTAAGACTACTGGGATTACCAAATGCTAGTCGTTATTGGGTTACCAAGTGTTCCATGTATGCTCGAAGTAGTCATACTGAGTGTGCTTACTTGTTGAAAATGAATAATTCTATAAAAACAACATCAATTAACTAAGGAAATCATTAAATAACTATAAATAACATTAAATGCACTAAATGAGCTATTCTGAATGTTGCAAGGTTTATCACAAAGTTCATCTTTATTTCCAAACACAAGGTGTGCTTAGGTACACAATGCTCAAATAAAGATTCGTTCACTTTATGACTCTTACTATGGGCACTCAAAGATAATTCTAACTCTAAAAAGGAGAAATTACAAGAGTTCAGGTAAGGGACTAAGAAAAACTAACTACCAAACCAAGCGCCCAGTATTCATCAGTTCCTTAAAAAATATTAGAAAGATATGGGATTACTATCTGAATGAAAATATGATGGTGACATGGAATGATAGACTGAATGTGCCTAGTGAATAGATTGACAAACATATTACAGCATTGGTGTTCATAACCATTGTGGTGAACACTATACATAGGTGACATCCAAGCCCTCATTAACAGCTTGAAGAGAGAGAGAGTGAGAGAGAGAAAATAAAGTGAGGCACGTTGCTGCTGATGTCAAAAATGTGCACACTGTTATTCATTCATGGCCACAGGATCAATCTTGTTCCCTGCATAAATGATTTTTGCTTCAATCCATCCTAAGTGCTCCCTTCTATCCCAGTCCATTGTTCATGCAATTGCCATCTGCACATACAACATAGTCACAAATTAGTAAGGATAGATAAGATATAATGTAATTGATACCTTGCCTTGATATGAAGCACATTGGCTAGGTTGTGGGTATGGTGAATACTGGGTTACAGGTTTATAACTGATGACTACCCAAGGTGTAGGGGTTAGATAAGTAATGGAATGGAAAAATCTGTGACAAGGCCCCCATGACTAAGAGCAAACCTTCGGTAGCAATAGGGTGGAAAACTTAAAGAACAAGAAAGATGAGAGAAATAACAATGGTGAAGCCAATAAAACAAAAACAAAAATGAATGTCATTGATGGGGTGAAATGGGAAATAGCTGATTGCAAGAAATGTTTATGGGAAAAAGCTAGACAATTGCACCAAAAAGGAATGCCAGTGGGTCCTCCCCAAAGTAGGCTCATGCCCTTTATGCCTTGATAAACCCACAAACCAAAGAGTCCATAGGCTCTAGGAATGACATATGGAAATAATGGTTAAGAACTGACCCACAAGATTTTACCAAAGAATAACAATGCTTCAACCAAGATATAAACTAATCGTAAAATTGGCAATGAGGTGGAATGTGGAAAGCAATACGGAAAGAAAGAATGAAATGGAATGGAATCCAAAAATTAAGGTTGTGTAAAGTCCCTTGTGTAGTATGTGATTAAGGTGAATTAATAGAATTCATTCTAAACCTAGATTAAGACTAACCACAACCAGTAACTTTGCATCAACACAGTTGACCAACCCATCCTCCTGAAGCAACAAAAATGGATCCACATAGCCACCACAATTTCAACAAGAGAAAGAACAGAGGAGCAGGAAGCGAGAAAGGGCCATAGTTAGAGGGAACCTTCATGCATGGGTAACATGTCTTTCAAGTTCCATAACCAGTGCTTGTAGCCCATGTTTCTTTGTAATGTCTAAGGGGTGTGCTTTGAATTCCCACTAGTTTTTTTTTTTTTGAGTGAGAACCACACCATGCAAAGACTTATTTGATTTAGTCAACTTCTTGATATTTGGTCAATAGCAGAATGGTAGAAAACCTATGAAAAACATCCAAGTACCCAAGAAAATAGGCAGCACAAATGTGTTGAATCCCCTTGAAATCACACCCTTTGCAATCCATTTGAATCTTTTCTTGGTTTGAAGAATACTAAGCCACAAATTCATTAATAAGTTTTCTTGGAGAAAAAGATAGTACATTTCCAGAACAAAGGGAGACCATAGAGTTGTATGGATGAATGGATGACGTGGACTCATTGCATCAAAAGAACCATATCTTAGCATCAACATTGAAAGTCAAAGGCAAAAACCAAACATTAGTAATCAACACCATTATAGTACAATCCACCATCATGAGCACTTATTATATGATGAGTGAGAGTAATTTAAATAAAATGTAATAGAGAAAGAAATAGTAAAAATGTTAACAATGGTGTAAAACAAAAGTAAGTAAAGATGAAAAATGTGTAAAACAAAAAAGACAAAAGAAACTGAGGCTTGGAATGACTAACATCAATGGCCATCTTCCACATGACTGAGTTGGAAGGAGGAGATCCAAAATAATGAGCAAGGTTGTCCATTAACAAAGGTAGTGTTAGTATTGGCTATTTTAGGCTCATGGAAAGGTTTGGTTTGCTAGATGTTGCCCAATAATTTCTTATTTGGGCTTTTAGGTTTATAGATCATCATGGCCCCTAAAGGAAAATTTTCATGAATAATATAAAGTCCTTCCTATAGCGTTTGAAATTTAGTTCATTGTGGCACATGTGTGAGATTCCAATACAGAACCTTATGTCCTAGTTGGTATTTGACTTTTCTAATTCTTAGGTCATGACATTGTTTGTTAAAGGCCTTGTGCAGTTCATTGGATGACAAGGTAGCTAATTAGTTTTCATCTAGCAAGTTAAGGTTCATTAACCATTCTTTCTATGCTAGATTAAGGTTAAGGTTGAGGTCACATGCTATAGATAGTGTATGGAGTTCAGCTTGGATAGAAAGTGTTGGAAGTTTACCATGCACTAACTCATAGGGAGAGTAGCCTATAGGGAGTTTCCATGTGGAGCGGTATACTCAAAGAGCATTGTTTAGTTTGGTGCTCTAGTATCACCGATATTTGCTAATGGTTCATCTCAATATTTTTGTGATCTCCCTATTGGTGACTTCGGCTTGGCCATTCACTTGAGGATGATATGGTGTAGTTAGCTTATGCTCAACTCCTAAGTGTTGAATCAAGTTTCAAAAATTTGCACCTATAAAATATGTACCATTATCAGAAATAAGTGCACAAGGCACACCAAACCTATGTACGATTTTTTGTTGAAGAAATTGTGCAGTGGTAGATGATGTGTAGTCAGTGATAGCGGTCACTTCCACGCACTTTGTAAAATAGTTAACAACAATGCCAATGTAGGATTTTCCATTGGACATTTGTGTAATAGGCCCCATAAAATCAATTCCCCATATGTTGAATGGTTATAAAGGTTGAATCCATTGTTGTGGGCCCTCCATTCTAGTAGTCATTCGCCCATCACGTTGGCAACGCTCAGAAGATTGGACGAAGTGATGAACGTCCTAGAACAATGTAGGCCAATAATATCCTACAAGAAATATTTTTATGGCTATTCGTTTCCCAATGTAATGACCCCCACAAGGGCCCTCATGAGCATCTTGGAGAACTTGCAATTGATCTATATTGGGAACACACCATCAGACAAAGCCATTGGAACATACCTTATAAATTTGTCCATTGATTTCCATGAAATATTTGGCTCGGTGCAAAAACTATTATTTCTTTTTAACGTCTAGCCCTTGTGGTGTCTCTTGTGTTAGGATATAAGTGAGAATGCTACTATACCAATTTTTCTCAATGGGTAATTGATTGTTTATTACACCTACAAAGAGGTGTTCATTAGGGAAATGGTTAGAAATTGGATATTCATCCTCTTTATTATCCCATCGTAACTGAGATAAATGATCAACAATAACATTCTTAGTGTCTTTACGATTGATCATCGTAAGATCGAACTCTTGTAAAATCACAAATCATCGTATGATGCAAGGGCTCACCATTGGTTTATTCATTAGGAACCATATTGCACTATGATCCATGTGTACAAATATCTTATAGTCCAATACATAGTGCCTAAACTTTTCTAGTGCAAACACCATAGTCATTAACTCTTTTTCTATTGTGGTATAGTTAAGTTGTGTACCAGTAATACTTCAACTTGCATAGTGAATGTAATAGGGTCAGTTTTGATCATCTAACTATGTGAGTATGGCTTCTAAAGAAAAGTTGGATGCATTAGTCATTATGTGGAATGGTCTGGACCAGTTAGGAGCTTGTAGAATGGGTGTTTCTACAAGCTTTTCCTTTAAGGTTTGAAAACCTAGCTCACATTTCTTGGTCCATTCAAAGGGTACGTCCTTCTTTGTAAATTCTACCAATGGTTTTGCAATCCTTGAAAATTTCTCGATGAAGCATTTATAATAACCAGTATGTCTAAGGAATGATTGGATAGCTTTTACAATCTCAAGTTGATGAGTGATTCCTTGGATGAATTTAATTTTTTTGGGGTCTATCTCTATCATTGTTTGTGAAATTTTATGCCCTAATACAACGCCCTCTTGGACCATTAAATGGCTTTTTTGCCAATTGAGCCTTAAGTTGGTTTCTACACATTGTTTTAGTACTTGCTCTAGTTGGTCCAATGCTTGTTCAAAGTTTGCTCTGTAGGTGGAGAAATCGTCAATAAAAACCTCCATACCATTTCCTATATGCTGCTAAAATATACTTAGAACCAGATGTTGAAATGTTGCTGGGGCATTGCACAAGCCAAATTACATCTACCTCTATGAAAATGTCCCCCAAGGACTTGTGAATGTAGTCTTGGCTTGGTCTTTTGGTGCTATTTGAATTTGATTACATCTATTGTAACCATCTAGAAAACTATAGTAGCAATGCCCTGCAATGGTATCTAAGACTTGTTTGATGAATGGCAATGGGAAGTGATCTTTGAATGTTGCCATGTTTAATAGCCTAAAGTCTATACATATCCTCCATTTACCTTCCTTTTTAGGTATAATGACTAATGAACTAACCCATTCACTATTAGTAATGGGGTAGATGAGCCCATCTTTTAGAAGTTGTTCAATTTCTTCTTTAAACACTTGCTTAAGCTTTAAGTTTAGTCGTCTTTGCGGTTGTTGTCAAAGTTTCATGGAGGGGTCAATGTAAATTCTATGTTGACATATCCAAGGATCTATCTGGTTAATTTGGGATATGACCAAGAAAAGGATTTCGACCATTTTTTTACCATCTTCAGAAGTCTTTCTTTTTTTTGAGGAGTGAGCTTAGTGTTAATGATTATCAGTTTTCCATTCTTGAAAAATATGTACTCCATACTGGTGGGCAACTGTTTTAACCAAGGGGCTCTTACTTAAACTCATCAAGGATTTCCAGCTTCCCCCAGTTGATATTTTCGATGTTAGGACTTGAAAGTTGATGATGTACTTGCTCTAATGTATCTATGTTATCAATGTAGGCACAAGTCAAGCTCTTAGTTGGTTCCATGCATAGAGTTGAGTTGCTCTCTCAGTTAGCTATCAGCCACTGGGTTCCTTCCTATCTTATGGCTACTGCATATAGGAATCTTTGTATATCTGTTACTTGTGCACATTGCTTGCATGCAAGCAATGTTAAACATTGTACAAACTAGGACTTCTACATGCAGCTACACCCTATGTCACTATATGCAACACATGGAACTTTCTTCTTCTCGATCTTTCTAAATGCATTTTCTTTTGAGATTTCTAGGGAAAGATCACATATTCCTAAGTGCGCATCTATTGTGCTTAGCCATGCTCTTCCCATAATGATTAGGAAGTTCCCCTTACAGTTTTTGACTTGGATCACTAGGAAATGTACTGGATATGACACCTAGAAATAGTGGTGACAATGTCCTCCACTAGTCCAAATGGGATAGTGATGAAATGGTTAGCCAAATCTAACCGAATGTTACTATTTTTTAGTGGAGGTAGGTTCCAGGCTTTGTACATTTCTTGAGAGATTAAGTTCACACTAGAACTTGAGTTCAAAAGAGATTTACAAGGTTCATTCCCAGTGATTTGTAAATATATAAGAGGACTTCCAGGATCAAAGAATTTCCTATGAAGATGGCCAACTTTGATCCAATTGGGGATTGCGTGGGTTAACATGATAGTATTTGTTGGGTGTGGTTTTTGGTTTGAAGGAAGCTCTAAAGATTCGAATGGTGGTGATGTGTTTGGAGAATTGGCTACTTGTGGTTGTAAGGACTTGGTTGAACTATTGGTTCTAAAGAAATATCTTTTCTTTGATCGACTATCCAAATCAATAGTAGGTTAAGAGTTGAAAACCCTTATAGCATTACATTGCTGTGATTGGGTAGGAAGCTCACCCTGCATAGTTGGAGCAGGTGGTAATGGAGCTAATGGTGGAAGAGGTATGGTCAGATGAGAAGAATAGTAAATTTGTGAAACATCACTCCTAGGAGAAGGAGTTCTATAGTACTCATGGGTTTGGTAGTGAGGTTAAGGAGCAATGTGACTAGTGGAGTCACGTGGAGAGATCGACTGCTGCACATAATACCCGTATGGGTCAGGTTGATGGTAAGGGTACTATTGACATGGTAATGGCATTCCCCATGATTGTGGGTGTTGCCATTGTTGATATTGTTCATTCGGTTGTGGTGGAGTTTCACTCAAATAATAGGTCAAGGGTTGGTGGAGATCGTGGGTTTAGTGCATACGCCCCAAACTCCTCCAGATGTGAGATTACTAGGCAACACCCTTTAGGATGGTCATATTGGCATATCTCACATCCTCCATCATTGTTTGTGTCTGAATCCACAACCTCTTCAATGATGGAAACTTTGCTCTTACCTTTGTTATGTGCAGATTCAGCTTCCTTCCGCTTCCTTCTCTCTCAATCACTACTTTGCTCTCTAGAGTCCTCAACTATTTTTAGAATGGTTGGAAATTTATCATCTAGGAAGTCTCACATTTGATCTACCTTTGCTGATACATCTAATGCAAAATTTTAAATGGGCAAAGTCTTCACATTTGACCTATTCACCATCTCTTCAAGTGATGACTCTTCTTCATCTTCACAAAATCTAACCTCCTTCTTTTAGAGGGAAGGATCTTCATTGTATTCCTCCACACTTTTTCTTTTCCTTAACTCACCTTCCTCCTTAGCAACTTGCTCCAACAATCTTTGTATTTGATCAGCTATGAGCTTAAATAGCCTTCCTTAGGCATAAGTCCCAAGGGTTCTTCGTGTTTCGTACCTAAGCCCATCTACAAGATGGTGTACTTGTTCCCTTTGTGAGTAACCATGGCCAAGGCAACGATGTAATAATGCATAATATCAACCCATGGTAGCATCCAAGGGTTCGTTTCCTCCTTGTTTCCATCATTGGATTTGCTTATGTAGGGAGTATGTTTGATACTTATCATTGAATAGCTCTAACATAGTATTCCATTGATGAATGGATTCCGGTTCTAAGGACTGGTACCAGCTTTCTGCTTCTTTGATCAGTGTATGTGGAAACAACTTTAGTTTTTTCCACTCATTTTCTATATTTTACAAGGCACATGCATAATAGAATGCGCTTGTAGATGATTTTGAGGATCAGCGTTGTGTCCCCCTTCAAATAGTGGGATATTGTTCATGTCTAATCTTTTGATCCTACTATCCTTTTGGTGCCTTGTTGGGATCCTAACAGCCTCAGTTATATATACCATACTTCAGGTAGCAAGTAGGGGTTCATCGTGATCATGCTATCTATGGCATCTATGATGCCTATACTGTTCCTTAGTCTTCCTCCTTTCACGATGTGTTTCTCTAGAATGCCCTCATCCGCTTTCTTGAATGTTTTGTCTATGATCTATATTTCGCTTACCATTGTTCTCATGGTCTTTCCCTTTGTGACTACATTCAGATCCCGAAGGAGAGGGGGAAGGAGATGATGAAGGTGAAGAGGAAGGGGAACTGGCACCATGACGGTGCCTGTCACTTTCTCTTTGGTGGTCTCAGCCTCCATCGTGGTTATGATCGGAATGTCTATCAATGTCATGTGTTTGTGTTCCTTTTCTTGACCCTTTGTGTTTGTTGGTATCAAAACCAAGGTTATGAATAGTTGAGTGAAGATTCTGATACACAACTCCTTGACCGAAGTCAACGAGAGGAACATCATTTTGTGGAAAACCTCTTGAGGCAAGTTCACCCTCATTTTCACTTAGGACATATGGAACATCCTAAGACCATTTTTCCTTCATAGATTTGTAATGTCTCTCCTTTTGTAAGTCCTTTTGACATTGTGCCTTTGTGGGTCGATACTCTCTCGAGTCGTGTTCATGCACAACATACTTTGCCTATAAGTGTTACATAGAAATTCGTGTGAGGGCACGNACATACTTTGCCTATAAGTGTTACATAGAAATTCGTGTGAGGGCACAAAGAAGCATGCTTGGGACTAAGCGATTGAGAGGTAACACTATGTTACCTTCTAAATCATGCCAACACAGTTGTTCATCTTGGTGGAGGATAAAGGTAAATTTTGGTATATACTCATTGGGATGAACATATACCACACGAAACTGTTGGGGCACTAGCGAGTCATCATGTGTACTATGCCTCCGATTGTTCATTGTGTTGAACCTAGTGGATGAAGCACTCTCATAAGAAGAAGGAGACATGATTGATTATTTAGTGTGCAACACTCTCTTTTTGATAGTTGTAGGATAACCAACCCTAAATGTTTCTTCCAATAATGGAAATATTTCCTAAGTTCTAATCAACACACAAACAACAAAATCCCTGACAACGGTGCCAATGATGAGTGGCGAGGTACCCCTACATTCAACCATACGAATACGAGCGTTCATGCACAATCTGGTTGATCTCCAAGGACTAATTGCTTATGCGCCTTCATAGAACAATGATGGGTTATGCAATCATTGTCTTCCCAAGCTTACTTGTACAACATGATTGTATGGTTAAGTAAACTTGAGGTATGTGATTTTTATGGTTTTTTATGTTTTATGTTTTTGATGCTTAAAATGGAGAAATGAAATGAAGGAGTAACTAATTTAATTGAATTAATCAACTATGATCTAACTAGTCCTAACAGCAACATTCGTTCCCACTTGCTGGACACATTTTGAACCAGTGTAACACTACTGGGATTACCAAATGCTAGTTGTTCTTGGGTTACCAAGTGTTCCACGTATGCTTGAAGTAGTCGTACTGAGTGTGTTTACTTGTTGAAAATGAATAATTCTATAAAAACAACATCAATTAATTAAGGAAAGCATTAAATAACTATAAATAACATTAAATGCAATAAATGAGCTATTCTGAATGTTGCAAGGTTTATCACAAAGTTTGTCTTTATTTTCGGACACAAGGTGTGCTCAGGTACACAATGCTTAAATATAGATCTGTTCACTTTATGACTTCTACTATGGGCACTCAGAGATAATTCTAACTCTGAAAAGGAAAAACTGCAAGAGTTTGGGTAAGGGACTAAGAAAAACTAATTGCCAAACCAAGTGCCTCGGTCTCTTATTTATAGGCAACGAGACATGTTTTGACATTGGGTGCTCGATATCACTTGGTAGGCTTTGATATCATAGACCTGATATCGCGGATCCAATATCGCAGTCTTGATATCATGACTCATCAGAAGCTAAGACATTAAAGCAGAAATTAAGTGCATTTATAGTTTACTAATTTTAATTCAAGTATTGATTTGTGGCATAAAAGAATGGGACATCTTAGTGAAAAAGGACTTAAGGAACTTTACAAGAAAGGTAAATTTAAGCTTTCAAACGATTCTTTGAATTTCTACCATCATTGTCTACATGGTAAATAGAGGCATCATAGTTTTTAAAAAAGTAATGCTAAATCTCTTCAGATATTAGAACTCATACATAGTGATGTATGTGAACTAGTTAAAGATATTAAAACAAGTTCTCTTGGAGGTGCTATGTATTATGTTTCTTTTATTGATTATTATTTTAGAAAGAACTGGATCTATTTATTAAAACATAATTTTGAAGTATTTGAAAAATTCAAAGAATTCAAAGCTCTTGTTGAGAATTATTCAAGAAAGAAAATCAAAATTCTAAGAATTGATGATGGTGGTAAGTTTTGTTGAAATGAATTTAATGTTTTTTTGTAAAGAATCAGAAATTCAAAGGCAAAAGACTATTCCAGGGACTTTTGAACAAAATGGAGTAGCAGAGCACTTCAATTGAACATTGATGGAATGTGCTAGATGTATGCTCAATGAATCTAATCTTGACAAATGTTTCTAGGGTGAAACAGTATTGACTACATGTTATCTTATCAATGGATCTTCTTCATCAGCACTTGACGAAAATGTTCCAGAAGAAGTTTGGAGTGGTAGGTTCATTGATTTAAACTATTTGAAGATTTTGGTTGTGAAGCCTATGTACATGTTCCAAAATTTGATAGATTCAAATTAGACTCTAAGTCTGTCACATGTATTTTTCTTGGATATGGACACGATGTCAAAGCTTATAAGTTGTGTAATCCACAAACTAAAATGGTTATTTATAGTCAATATGTCATCTTTAGAGAAGAATGTGGATCTATGAAGAAGGAATCTTCAAATACTAAAACTCCTTTAAATAATGTAACATCTATTTGTGTGCCTATTAAAATTAATAATGAAATTTCTAAGGGTCAGTTGGGGATATTGCCTCTAGCGAACAAAAAGGTGATAGTATGTTAGATGAAGATACACCACATGAAGAGAGAGAAAATAGTTTAAGTGAACAACAAAGTGAATAGGATCCTTTAAGACATTCAACACGTATATGAAGATTACCTTCACATTTAGAAGAATGTGTTGTTTACTAAAAATAATGAGCCATCAGCATATGATGAGGCATGTTCATTTGTGCAAAATGCAAAGTGGAAATAGGAAATGGATGCTAAAATATCATTAATTCACAAAAATAAAACTTGGAAATTAACTAATCTTTCATTTGAGGAAAAACTCATTGAAAATAAATGGGTCTACAGAATAAAATCTAGGAAACAATACAAAGCACAACTTGTAGTTAAAGGATTTTCTTAGAAAAAGGGGATTGATTATGATAAACTTTTTTCTCCAGTAGCAAAATTAACATTCATAAGATCATTGTTGACTATCATAGCTATTTATGATCTTGAACTTGAACAAATGGATGTGAACAACATTTCTCAATGGTGATCTTGAGGAAGAAATCTATTTGCTTCAACCAAAAGGATATGAAATTAAAGGAGAAGAGCATATGGTGTGTTGATTATTAAAATCACTATATGGGCTCAAACAAGCACGAAGGATGTGGAATAAAAAGTTTAATGACCACATGGTAAATCTTGGCTTTCTTAGAAGTGTCAAAGACTCTTGTATGTATGTTAAAAATACAAGTGAAAAATATGTTATCTTGCTGCTATATGTCGATGACATGTTAATAGTAGGTAATAACATACATGATATTCAGGAGTTAAAAGTTCATTTGTTTTCTCAATTTGAGATGAAGGATCTTGGTGTTGCATAAAAAATTTTGGGCATGGAAATTAAAAGGGATAGGGCTAATAAAATTCTTTAGTTGGGACAGTTTGCATATGTTAAAAATATCTTTAAAAATTTTAATATGCATAATTGCATGTTTGTAACCACACCCTGTGAAACTGGTATTAAACTTTCAGTTGAACAATGCCCAAAAATAAGTAAAGAAAAAGAGCTCTTCGTTAAAATTCCATATGCTAGTGCTATCGTCAGTTTAATGTATGCAATGGTCTTTACTAGACCTGATATTGCTTACACTATTGAAAAACTTAGCAGGTATATGCATAATCTAAGGAAACAACACTAGATTGCAATGAAACGAATTTTTTGATATCTTCATGGTATTGCAAACTATGGCATCTATTATAAAAATGATTCCATTGGACTTCATGGCCTCCTTGATGCAAATTGGGGTGGTAATATTAATAGTAGGAAATTTACTAGTGGATATCTGTTTAATTTCTTTAGTGATGCTATTTCATGGAAAGGTCAAAAACAATCTTGTGTTGCTCAGTTTACCATTGAAGCTGAATATGTTGATGCTAATTTAGCATGTAGAGAGGCTATATGGCTTCAAAGGCTAATAGCTAGACTAGGCATCACTCAAAATCCTATAAATATTGGCAGTGATAGTTAAATTGCTATTAGCATATCCAAGAATCCAACTTTTCATGCTTGAATGAAGCACATTAAAGTTTAGTATCACTATATATGGAAGAAAATTAACAAGCATAGGATTCTCCTAAACAAGGTATCTATTGAAGAAAATCCTACAAACATACTAAGTCAACACCTACTACAAAGTTTCTTTGGTGTCCATTAGCATTTGGTCTTCATCAAACTTGATTTCCTAAAAGGTTTGAATTGTTTATCAAGCACCTTTGCCTTCAAGAGGGAATTGTAAAGGTGGTTGAAGACAAATGTGCCTCGATTATCCACCATCCATTTTTGGCTCCACCATCCTCGTTCCTTATCATATTTGATTTTCTATTTTTTCGTATAGTTAACCCATTCATACTTGTTACGTCAACCATCATAGATATAATGAATGATACTGTGAAACATCAAAAGAAAAATAATTTTTTGGGAAGGGTCAGGTAGATTATTAGATAGAACCCATGTCAGAGTGGGTGAATCCGTGATGATAGTGATTGCTGAGTTAACAACAGAAGCAGGCGCACCATGACCATGATCCGGGCAAGATGCAATCTCATCATCTTTCACAGAAAAAAAGAAATATTACCGACATCGTAATATATAATGCCACAATTTTCCCCCACAAGCGACAGCCTGACCAATGGGCCAAGGCAGCATGTGCGTGCCTTGCGTTTGCTTGAAATCAAGTAAAATTGCCCGCACTCAAAGCACACAAGAATCCATTCCAAAACTGAGTCCAAAACTAATGGACCCCATCATAACCCACCAAAAATCGGTCCCTTTCTGGCATCCAAATCTTCAAATTGACAGGATCGAAGAAACTTAGAGATATTATAAGATGCATTTTAGGAATCCGTGTGAGTCACAGAGCTGTGTTTTTCAACAAAATCTGTCATCGTTATCTTAAGAACACAACATCTCATCTTTGTCCAAACAAAAAAGGTTGGCTAGATGAGTTCGTTTTCGCTAATTGCCCTGCAAAGAAGTAGATCTTTATTTATTTACGGTTTCTGTGAATTACAAAAAGTTTTTATTCTTGGTTTGCAGTGTTACTGGCTTTGCTAGCTCATCTGCAGTGTTAGCATCATGGTGATTTGTAGAGTGGACAGATTATGGGCGTGGATACAGATGTTTGTTCCATGGCGGAGTGCAAACATGTCTCTGCAACTCAAGCGGCTCAGAGTTCTGCATAATTTCTTGGTCGCCAGTTGCACGTCTACTGTGCAGTATTTTATCAGTATTCAGAGACACACAAACCGACATAACACTACGCAGAATTATTCTTCCTTACAAGATGATGTTTATTTGCAATTGCCATGGAATAGATTTCTTGCTTAGTATAGTTCCTTCGCGTAGATGTGATTTACTCCAGTTTTTGATTTTCCAAGTTTTTTTTTTTTGGTTACATTGCCCCTGTTTATTTTCTCCTCTGATAAAAGTCATAAAAAACGAGAGATCTAGCAAACAGCAGTGTAAATATAATTCAGCAATCACGTCCTCTGTTGTGGTGTCATAGCTATCTGAAATTCTGAGTGAGTTGAGCTTTGAAGCAGGTTTAATTAATGGCTGTCGAATTCAGATTTGGGAAACAGTGGTTGTAATGAGTATTGTAGATTATTTTCATTTTCTGCGGTGTAGTCCAATAGCAACTTAATTAGCAAAAAATGAGCAGGTGCTCAGATGCCCGTCTGTATCAACCACTTATATGATGTGTGAATTGTAAAAAACTCTCTGAGAGATATCTGTAAAAATCTATGCAACTGCTTGTGTGACCTGCAGCTTGTAAAAATATCATGATGTTTCTGTGTTTGTGAAATTTTGTTTTCATGTTCTAATGCCTGGAATATATATATATATACACACACGAGCAAGAATGGATGAAGCTATGATATCATTTTCCATGAATCCCTAGCATGATATCTTGCTATGGTACGTGTTAAAATATGAGAGGTGGTTTACTGGTTTGGTTATCGTACGAGAAGCTTCCTTTATCATATGATTTTTTCCATAACTGGAAGCACCTGGCATGTTTGGCGATAGTGTGTTGCAGGTAATTTAACAGGTCGTGGTCTAGTGTAGTGACCAGTTTGAAAGAAAATTCATGAAAATTGGAAAGTATGAAAAGTATCATTGGAGGGATTGTAAGGTGCTTGTTTTTTAAGTTGCAAGACTTAAGTTCATACCTTACCTCACTTAAAATGAGAGACTTTTGCTCACTTTTGCTCATTCACCGATCCTTAAGGACTTGCCCCAGAAGAATGAGCATTGAACCTTTGAATGATGATCATTTTTATCAACATCATTAAATGAATGCAAAGGCAAGGCAAGTTAATTTACTTTGTGACATGCCTGTGTTATGGGGTCTTTGGTTTTGTTCTCACAAGCTTGATACTATGGGAGTTACAATCCAATTCACATGATCCTCTATAGTCATCACAACTTTCAGTTTTCTACCAACTAGTCTTTACAATTTAACATAAAATTGCTTAAATACATCAAACAATTAATCTTTTGTTTTATTTATCAATTACAAAATACAATGCACCATCAAGAATTCATCTATATTTTAGGAAATAAAAAAGTATGAATCAACTTTTTACCCATTTTGAAAAATTCTCCACCACCTAGAACCTACCCAAAGTAGGTTATTATAGTCAATTATCATTAGCTTAGAGATTTAGGAAAGTATTTTTTCAAAATGAAGGGAATGTATGAAAAGAAACTCTATTTACAATGAGCGTGAGGCTTTCAACATGTACCTATCATTTTAGGCAAGAGCCTTTTCTAGAAAGAACATAGAGACCCTTTTTACTTAGGTGGCTAATCTATCTATGTCATAATTCAATGTAATATTCCTACCCACTAGCATTTGCAACTCAATTTGCAAGCTTTGCTTGAGTGAAATAAGTATAACTTCTTACCTATGGATAATACTAGAGAGCTTTTCTTGAGCTTTTATCCTCAATTATCAAACTGACTATGATATCTTTTTATCATCAAACTAACCTATTGATATCAAATTAAGATGAACATTTAAAATATACATAACATCATTTCCATTCGAATAGTCCCAAGGTTGCCATTGATATAGAATGAGAAAGAATCTTTGCAAGTAGAAATATGAAAATAAGCTACAAAATTGATCACTTATGTAGAATCCTCATAAGTACATTTAAGAAAACCTTCATTCAAGATAAGAATAACATCATCATCATTAGATGCAATTGTTGTATTTTTTTTTTATTCATATTTTCCTATGATTTGTAAATTTCTTGCATTCACTTTATAAGTGTACAAGCTTACTCTAATAATATTAGATGATCCCTTTTCCTGATTTTTTTATTTTTTAAATCTTTCTTTCTTATCATGAGAATTTCTAATATTTTTATCCAAAGATATTCTACTCTTACTTTTGCTCATCCTATGTACAAGTAATGCATCACATAGAAGGAGACCACTTTTGTTCCTTGCTTATGGCCTCTTCATTGAGCATACTATCCTTGACCATGGTTAGAGCCAAATATCTAAGAGACATCACTAAAGATTCCTACCTATTAAGTAAAGAACTTAACAAAATCAATGCTTGTACCTTATCATCTAATGCAAGCTTAGCCAATTGATTTATTAATTCTTGGAACTTGTTTAGGTACTTTATAACACTCTATCCCTCCTTGTTCTTGAAATCTATGAGCCTCCTAATTATTAATGCTTTGTTTAACACACATATTTTGTAGCATATGATGAATGAACTAAAATCAACTCACTACCTAATTAAATTAGTTTCTTTTTTCTTAAACCTTTTAAAAATTTTTTATTAGTATCATGAAGCTTAACCCCTTCCTTCTCTATAAAATCAAATAAATGTTTATAATAGAGTAATTCTTCTTGGCAAAGTTTGTGAAGTGAAGGTTGAATATAAGGTCTTCAACTTGTTAAATGTAATTTTTTACTTTCTACTACAATTAAAACCATGACATGACTACAAGTTGTAGTAGGGTTGTGGTACTTTAAAATTTGCAAAAAAATATTCATCATTAGTGGACCATGAGTTGTGGGCAAGAGTTATCCTAACATTTGGCCCTAAAATTTCATCTTTGCCTTATAAACAACCCCCATAAGTCATAGTTGATTTGAAAAAAAAAATGTATAGACTATGAATCAAAATATTTCTTAATACATTTGGTTATAGGTCTTTGTATACTTAGGAAAATCTAGAGAGCAATCATGAGCAGATCATAAATGCAGGAGAGGATTGTGATTAAGTTGTGGTCTACAAAGTATCACTAAAATTGAAACAGTGAACTCTGGAATTCAAGTTTGAGAATATATTGAAAGTTGATACATGAGCAAAAAAATAGAAGAGACTACCTAGCATAGATCTACTACAAGTTAGAACATGCAACATCATTGAAATAAATTTTTAACATAGAATAAGGGTGCTATGCTTTGAAATACAAAATTAAATTATATTTCTTCTTTTCTTGAATCATTTGCTAAAATTCGAGAGGCCTAAGTGCTTGAATCTATAGGATAGAGGGATCTTAAGCATAGAAGGACTTGGATTTTTCATTTCACACATGTTTCATTAGAAATTCAAATAAATTGTATGGTATGAGAGAAAGACCTCTTGTAAAACATGAAACAACCCATGTAAACATACCAAATCTTTATCATTTTTCATTTTTAAATCCATGCAAACTTCTAAATCATAAATTGCAACTTAGAAAGGTGAAAATTCACAATTAAGAAAAGTAGATTTGGACTCAAAGTGCTCAAGACTGGTAAATGAAATGATATAAGCTTTCCTCTTAGAAATTCATGTATAAACAAAAACTTAAGGTATAGGAATAAACTCATAAAAAATATAGCTTCTCTAAAATACATGAATCTTTAATACTTCTTTGAAGAAAAGTTAATTTAGATTCAATTTGGTGTAAGGCATTGTATCAAGATTATGAGAACTCATAGTGAAAATTATGAGATTATAAGCATAAAATTGTGAGGAGTATTTTGGGGATAGTTGTGAGGATTCGTGAGGGACTCATGGTTGTAAGAATATAATAACTATAGCTTGAATAAGCAACATTAATGAAGGGGATAAAAAGAAAAAAAAAACATGTAGCAAAAGAGGAGGAAAAAAACTAAAAAACATTCATCAATGTTTTTGTTCTCATTGTCCCAATATGCTTTATATTGAGGTTCATGTCCTCCATTAATAGGTTGGATGGAGGTACATGGTTCCTTCTTCATGTGAATTTTCTTTGCTATTTTAAATGTAAGGTTCAAACCATAGTATTTTTTAAACTTTTCTCTATGTACATAATTTTTACTTTTAAATACACTAATTATCTGACTTTAAGAACATAATAAAAACAACAAGGGTAGATGATGAATAGTAGGTATGTACTATGCCAACCATAAAAATCTATAGACATACATAGTAGACCTTATCATAATTTGTAGCTAAACTAGGTTGAATGTCTAGAAGTAGTTTTGATGGATTGCATGTTGTTGTCTTTCAAATCACATTTGTTGTGGGCTCAAATTGTATGGTTAAGTTTGATTAAGGCATATGATCGTGATATTGTTCAATCTACTACTATTAATTAAGGAAAATTACTAAAAATATAAATAGGTCTAAATTACAGCTAACTATGAATGCAAAAAAAGTAAAGTCCTAAGTGCAATGAGTATATGCTCTATCAATACATAGCCATATTGATAAAACATTTTATCATACAGACTATGATATTGTATCTACAATATCGTAGCTTTGCATATGTCATCATAGATACAATGTAATAGGTCATGATCATGCCTATAAATACCAACCCACTATTGCATCAAAAACAAGTTTTTGCAAAACACTTAGTAAACTTATTGTAGTGTTTTTCTCAAAGTTAGAGCTAGTGTGAATGCCTGTAGTGTGGTGAATTACAGTTGTATGGAATTTTTATTCTAGTGGGTTGTTCCTGGACACAATTCAAGAATGAAAATAAAGATCGAGATTGTTCTTCATCATGGCAACATATCACTTAGCATAGAATTACTTTTCCATAATGTTTACTTTTAGCTTTACTAAGTCATTTACAATTCCAATGCTTATTAGTAAAACAAAATAAGTACAACTAATTTTAAGTGTAAATTATAATTATTTGGTAACCCAGTAATGAATTAGGTTAATTCACTGAATGTTAATCCCAATAACAGTTACATTAGTCCAAGACATATATGAAAAACCAAGAACGAGTGCTTATAGTCATAAGATAGAATAGATTTAAAATTCCATTGTACTTAGAGTTAAAATTTATAATCATTTTCATCATATTCACACTTAGAATACTTAAGCCTAACAACATCAATTCATCATGTACCTCACTAAGAGTTAAACCATACATTTTATACTTTGCTAACTTTAAGCGGGAAGATAATGATCACGAACTATTTCTCAACCAACTAGTATACTTACATTGTCCATTCACAGATTATGATCTAGTCGTGCATGACTCGTATGGTTAAGTGTTGGAATGGCCAACTACTCATCATTAGTGGTGTTATTAGGGATGTGTCAATGTTTTCTAGTTAATTGATTTTACATAGTTCATTATATCAAGCATCACAAAATATATCTCTGACACTTAGAATAATTTTTCAAAACATATAAAAACTTAAGCGTCAAATAATTTAAAATGGCTTCTAGAACTAAAGTGAAATCTTCATCTAATGTCGATCTTAATGAAATTCATGACAAAGATTATAGTGAAGAAGCATAGAGTGGATCAATGCAAACAAGAATGTCATATGCTCACATTGACCCTTGTTATCTTGATTTTTCATTCATTTTCTTCTTGGATGAAAAATTTAGATGAAGAGACTTACATGGAAATATTGTCTTTCCATCCAAATGTTCAACACCATGAATGCTTTAATTAGTCCTCATGAGGCCAAATTTCAGCCATGTGTAAGAAGGATATCAAGCTACTAAAAACATGGCCATGCCAAAGAAGCTAATAGAGGCTTAAGCAAGAAGCGATGCTATTATTGGGGTAAGATATGAAAAAAAATAAAGGGAAGAAAGCACCATAGATAGTTGTTCTTAAAGAAAAAGAAGATGCTTCATTCCAAGTTGAAAAATTCTATCATACTCATAGATATTATTCCTAGACACTAGTAATATGTAGTGAAGATCCTATCAAAATAAAGCTACATTTGGTTCTTGCAAAAACCCTTGGAAGAAATAAGGAGGATTCAAGTCTTAGGAGGAATTCAAGTCCTAAGACCTCCAATGGATCTAGAAGAGATGAATCAAGGAGTCACAAAAGAAGAACCAACCAGCACCATTCTCCAACTTCCCCATCTTCTTCCTCATACTCATCAACAAATTCTAATAAGAGGGAAGGAAGACTAAGGGATCACAATAGGGAAAGAAGAAGAGATCATGGGAGATAAGTAAACAAAGGAAGACGTCCTGAAGAAGAAGAAGATAATGATGAGGAAAGAGAAGAAAGAATCAGACATGAGAGAAGAGAACATCATGAGCATTAAAGGGCTCAACACTACAATATAACCTACAAACCTAAAGACTATGAAGAACTCTTATTAGTAACTCATAGCATGATCGACATTAGGGAAGCAGTGTACATTCCTACTAAGAATTTGAGGGACAATTGCATCAAGTGGCATTATATGAACAAAAACCTAAAATTCAAAGGTGGATATAATGCATATTCACAACATCATCTCCAAACCTTCAAAGCTTGTGTCCTACAAAACATAGAGAATGATTAGCAAAAAATAAATTTTTTTCGAATACTCATCAAGGAAGCAGAGAACTAGTATAGATCCTTAGAGTCAAAATTAATTTGAAGATGGCCTACCATGCTAGAGCTTTTTAAGGATAAGTATCAAACTTTCTCTAGAGTATTGAATCTAAGAAAATAGATCCCTTAATGTAGCAATGTGCAGATATTACTCATTGATGGGACACGATATCATGTTCACCACGATATCGCATCCCACGCGATATCGCGGTCCGCCGCCAAATCTATAAACAAGAGGCAGCTCTCCCTTTGTTTCTCATCTAGATCTAGACCCTTAGCAAAACTGTAGTAGTTTTACCTCTCCAGAGATAGAATATTTTCCATGTGCCCG
>MNCI01026300.1:53541-92837 GCA_015680685.1 Gnetum montanum | reverse complement strand
TCCCAAGTATAGGACTTATAGTGAACCTAGAAAATACCATAAGATTACCTATGACTTCATGATTTTCTAGGGAGTTGCAAATTTTTTATCAATTAAATCTCACATATTGTCTATCTTTATTGCAATCTCAATGATGTACTTTTTCATATATTAGATTTTACATGAAACTAGCTCATCAAGAGGTGTATCTTCTTTTTGATCATAGATATAGATCCATTTCATTCAAAGGATTAGGTCTTAGTTATACTTCTAAAAAATTTCCATTTTATGTAGCTCTTCTTCTTCTTCTTCTTCTATTACATGTTTAATTAGCCTTTGTATTTGATAGACTTTCAATTCTAATAGCCTTTCTTGGCTATATATCCCATGTACCATTATTTTTTTTGATGTCCATATATGATGTGAAAAAGATTCTCTTTCTAGAAAAATACATGGCCTAGACATTTATGCAGTAGAGAATAGTATCTGTCCAAGTTTTCATTAAGGGTTTCATGGTTTTCTTACTTTCATCCTTGTATTTTCTTCACAAATTTGATACTCTTGAATAGATATGATACTTCTTATGGAAGATATTAAGTATTATTAACCACTAGTGGATTGAATTTGGTTCCAAAAATTTATACAAAATTTTGGCTTCTTTGATTAATATCTTAAAGAAAAGCTTATGCTTCTATCACAAAGCATAGACATAATTGAAGTCTTGCAGATAATTCTCTTGATTAGAATTATAGTCTCCCTTAAATTTAAGAATTTTATTCATGTCAATTCATATGATATGACATCGCTTTGATTCTTTTGGGATATTATAAGTACCTACCTCATATGAATCATTCTTCTAGTAGCTAATAAATATTCATCATCATTAGACATGTAATAGTCATAGTTATAATCTCTATCTCTATCTACCCCATTGTGATGATATTATTTATGCTTTCTTTGATTCTTTCTATCCTACCTTTCATCTCTATTTCTAACTCCATATCAATCCCTATCAGGATGTTTGTCATGGTTTCTCCTATCATGATTCTCTAGATTCCTTCTATGTGATCACTAGGTTGTCTACTTCAATTTCTTAGTGAGGATTTATCTTCATGCCTATGTTCATATTTTTTAGATCTAGATGATGAAGAGGAAGATGGTAAACTAAGAGAATTCCATGGCTTCTATTTCTTCCCCCATGGTTCCTTAATTTGTCTCTTTTGGATCTACTAGATGTCCTAGGTCTTGAAATCCTCCATGTTCTTAGACCTATTCTATACCCTCTAGGATAGTCTACTAAAGATAAATGTATTCTTCAATTGGTTGAATATTTGATATCAAATCTAGAACTATGAGAGATGCATTTGTGATGATGGAACCTCTCTAACTAATATTCTATGTCCTCTTTTACAAACTGTGATGTTTGGGAAATTGCACCTCTACCCATATCACATTCATGTCTAGTCTTTCTCTTATCATCTCTTATGACTTGAATCACTATTGAATGAGACATTTTAGAAATGTTTTTTTGTAAATTAGTAGCCATCAACATCATAACTAAAACCACTTTTTAAGAAAGAAGCTTGAAGCATTAATAGAGTTCATTAGTTAGATGACAATACAATATCTTCTTGTAAGTTCCTCCACCTAAACTATGCATCATAGTGAAAGATGAAGGTAAAATTAAAATAGTAAGGATTTTAATGAGTATATTCTCCTCAATGTAGATCCTATCATTACCCTTATCAATTTCTTCATCATGTGGTGGAATATGGATCATACGTGAAGAAGACATGTTTTAGTTTAAAATGTGTGAATGAATAAAAATATTAAACTTCCTAAAAGATATATTTTTGATAGTTTTTACAATCATAATTTATACCAGAACTAATCTAAATTACTGGTAGCATTCTCAACAATGATAGCAAAGACTAGAAGAAAATTTTTCCCAAAATCCTAGTCATACAATCTACAAGAACCATAGTAGTCCATGCCATAATTTGTGGATAGGGCCAACATGGTATTTATATTGTCAAGAATTGATCATAGGTCATTGTGATCCCACTTGGACTAGTAGTATCTTTGTCATGTATGATTAGTCCAAAGTCATATGATCATTGATTTTGTGTGGTTGTGACTAAGCTAGGTGGAAACATAGAAATTCATTAAATAATTAATCTAATTAATAAGAAGAAAATAAATCCTAACCTAGCCTAAAGATGATGAGTATCTATTTATATATTTTTGTACATGTCCTAAACTCATGTATCTACTACCGAGATTACTAAGTGTTATGCTACTAGGTGAACCAAGCAATAATGCTATTGGGATTACCAAGTTAATACATGTTTATTCTCAAAATTGATCATAGCTATTCCATGAATGATTAATCTATATGAAAATATAAATGTTAAGTTAATTTCATGGAAGATAAATTACATTAAAAGTAAATTATATGCTATGTTAGTATGCTGCAAAATATAGGAACAAATCTTAATTCTATTGTTGATCATGAATTGCATCAAGGTATAATTCCACTTAAATAATATATCATATAATCAACTTAAATTCATGCGACATGAACTCATTGACTATTATTAGATTACAAAAACAAACTATAAGATTTTTTCTACACTACTAACCAAAATAGTGCATAAACATGGCTAGTGAACTGTATTTATAAGCATTTTTTATAACTACATCAACATAAATTTGTTGATACAACATAGGCTTAGTCAACAAAGCAATGTCAATGCATCAATGTCATTGAATCTACGTTGATACATCAACACTGACTAGGCCTTTCTAAAATCACACTTTTATTGTTCATTAATGTTTTTCATTGCATCTATATTATCATGAGTAGATAAGAAGATATCAATGTAGTGGTACCGAGTAAAGGTGAAATAAAAGAAGGAAAGGAATTTATTGATGCCATTTAGAATTAAAAAAATCAAAGAAAAAATATCATTATAAGAAATACATACCCCTATAATTTATAATATGATCAATAGATAATCTTTATGAACTAAAAAGAGTAATTTACTGAACTTTAAATGAGTATTTCAAATAAAATTTTAGATTTGATTTTTTACAACGTGAACATTAAAATCCTCATAAAGAAAAACTTTACCTAGCCTAGAGAATTTTACACTATCTTGACCTAAGTACTAAAAGGATGCAGTTGTGAAAATTTTGCATAATTGTAAATTGAAGAATCTATCAAAACAAACTAACAAAAATTAATTTAAAGAACCTTTAAAATGCCTCGAACTTTAACATACAAATATTGGTCATTATCATCAAATTTTTTCACCTTAATGAAATAATATTTTAATTTTTAATTAAATAAGAAATACCACTAAAAGATCTATCCATTTCCTTGGAATGCTTATTTCTAATGAAAATGATATAAAGCTTGGAATAAAGACCATTGAAGAATTTTCTTCTATCTAAGTTTTAGAAAAAATAAACAAATTAAAATTATTGAAGAAATACATGTATCCAAAGTAGAAACTTTATTATTCAGTGAACTATCCACATTACCAAAACCATATGCAACTAAAGAAAATCCCTATTTTAGGGGATTTTCCCTCTTCTTATTGACTACAACATGTTTAGAGTTCAAGAATGTAATTTTACCTTTAGCATGAACTTGTTTAGCTTTCTATGATCCTTCCTACTTTATTGCATATTTTTTTGGTTAGGTCCTTATTAATTGAATCATTTTGTCTTTTCAAGATACTTTTATTATTCTACACCTTATCTCTTTCACATCAACTAGTAAATTTAATAAGAATCTACTAAAGTTTATCCCTCTTTGGAGCAAGTGTGTTTGTAGTAATAAATGGGGTAGAATAAATATGTATTTTTTTGTATAGAAATTTGACATGATCTATAGAAGATCCTTGTATTATTCTTCAAGAATTCCCACAATCTAAAGATTCTAAATCTTGTCATAATATTCATTATCTTCATGCATTCTCTTAGTAATAGCTTCTAATCCTAGGTAAGAATTATTATGTTTTATTCAAGAGGAATCAAATTTGATTTTAGAGAATTAATATTAGTCTAAACTTGGATTTATTAAATATTTAACAATGAATATATTTTTTTGAGAGAATGTTTGGGAATGTATTACTGAAAGAAAGGTACACGACTATACAAGTACAAGTACAAGTGGGGGGGGGTGGCCCACCCCGAAAGGGGGTGGGGGGGAGCCCCGGGCCCCCACAAAAGAAAGTGAAAAACCATGCCGACCCCCACACGGCGGCCGAAAACCTCGAAGCCGTACAGACGTTCAAAAGACCCCCCCAACATGGGGGGGGGGGGGGGGCACCCCCCCAACATGGGGGGGGGGGCACCCCCAGCACAAAGGCAAGCGCAAAAAACACACAAGGGGGGGGGCACACCCCACACCCACGACGAACCCAACAAGGAAGGGGCGGGAATAAGGGAGAGAGGGGAAGAACTAGGGGTGGGTCGACAGCTGGTGGCAGGCACACCGAGGGAACTCCAACTCATGGAGCATGTCCAGGGTGGCCCGATGATCCTCTGTGTCGACGAAGTTCGCGGCCTGCCGAAACCCCTGTAGAAGAGCCTCGCGCTTGCGCTGGTCTGGCGACGAATCCCCCGCATCTTGTTGGAGTCTAGCGGACGTACGCCGGATGTGCCTTCTGAACTCCTCCCAGGAGCTCTCACAGCTAATACCAAGGACGGTATACGGGCAGCGCCCCCCCCTAAGCCACTGGCGAGCGCTGTGCTGATGCGCCCGGTCGAGCTGCCGCTGCCGTTGCAGCTCCTCCTCCTGCAGATGCTCTTGCTCCTCCCGGGCTGCCACCTCCCGAGCCTGCCGGTCCGCCTCCTCCTGCCGCAGCTCCTCCCTGATCCAGTCCCGGAGCTCATCCGTGAGCTGGGCATGCAGGGTCTCCATCGCAAGCGTATGCTGCCTGTTCAGTTGCAGCGCTTACTCCTGGAGCTGGGTTTCGTGGTTGGCCTACCACTTGGCTAGGGCCTCAGCCCCCCAAGCCTCCGACGACTATTTTTCGGCCTCCCTGGCAGTAGCAACCGCCCGCTGAAGCTGCGCCTCCTAGTGCGGGGGGGCACTGGGGGGGTCGGGCGAGAGGGCAGGGTTGCGGTGGGAGTGGCGGCCCCAGGAGAGGTGGAGAGCAGCCAGCCGCCAAGGAGTAGAGGAAGGGGGGGAGGCAAGAGGGGAAACAGGGGGAGGGGAAATGCGATGCCCCCTAGTAGGGTCATAGGACGGGCCCGGCTCCCCCTACTCCCCCGCCCCCCTCCACAGGGCCAAGATAAGCCCCGACTGGCGACCCCGCCGCTAGAGGCTGAGGGCCTCGAGGAAGAAGCGCAGCAGGTTAACCCGAGTGCCCTCCTGCAAGCACCGCAGGAAGGTGAAATGCAGCCCTTGGAGCTTGGACACGTTTCTCGACTGCACAAAGAAGCACTCAACTAAGATGGCCGCATGAGCCCAAAGACATGGGAGGGAAGTCCGAGGGACCTGACGGCTCTGCGTTCTCAGGGAAAGGCCCTTGAAAAAGACCACCGAGTTATGGAGGCCACGGGAGGTTGGCAAGATGATCTCCCCAGCGGCTGGGATCCCCAGGTAGTTGGCCAAAGCAACCTCTGTTAGGCGAATAACTCGGCCACGGAAGAAGGTTTGATTACCGCGCCAGTTGGTAAAGAAGGAATTGTCAGACAGGTCAGGGTCCCCGACCAACCGCGGCAGCAGCGCGTCCCATCCGCAATGGCAAACATCTACCACAGCTCCTCATCCGCCTGGAAGTCCGCGTAGCCAGGCTCGTACATCGGAGTCCGCCCCATCGCAGCCACCGTCTCACACAAAGCCCAGCGCGTCTGCTGGATAAGTTGCTGGGGGGAGGGGGTAGCTGCCTGAGAGAACACGGTGCGGTTCCGCGCCTTCCAGGCGAGCCAAAGTAAAAGCGCCGCCCAAGAATCACCGTCGAATCGCCGCGGAGGGGGTCTTCTGCATGCGTGCCAAGTGGCACGCATGCAGGGGCAGTCATAAATGAAGTGGTTAAGAGTCTCAGGGTCGTGGCCACAATGCGGACACTTGGGGTCCTGCAAGACACTGCGCTGCTACAGGAACACACGTACGGGGAGCGCGACGGATTTAAGCAGCCAAAGAAAGATTTTCACTTTTTCGGGGAGCCGCCCGCGCCAAACCTTCATCCAACCGTCTTCAGGAGGGTATTTATGGGCCAAAATGGCGCGTGGCTCGAGGTGGAGCCAGTTCTTGTCCAGTATCCACCACACGTGCTGGCAGAGAGTCGACCAAGGCCTCGAGACATGCGAGAAAGAGATCCAAGTTGTGTACTTTCGGTGAACGATATGGCCCCACTGACTGCACTCCCCCCGATCCCGAGTGACCCAATAGACCAGCCGCTGCTGCCCCATCGCACACTCGTCCTCGAACATCGTGACCCCCAGCCCCCCCGCTGTACGAGGATGGGCTGCGCAGTGCCAATTGATAAGGTGGATTTTGCTCCCCCCTTTGCCCCCCCGCCATAGGAAACCATGAATCCGGGCATTGATCTGGTGAATGATGGCCGTGGGGGGCACGGCGACCGTCGCCAAAAAGCGTGTGGTGGCCGCAAGGATCCCAGTGGCCACGAGGAGACGACCTTTGTGCATGAGGAAACGGTTGGCCCAGTGATTGATGCAGTGCTCAAGCTTGGCCAGGAGGGGGATCCAAGAATTGTTCCGCCCCCACTGGAACAGCGGGATGCCCAGGTAAGTGTCGGTGTGCTTCCCCGGTTGCACATCCAGAGTTTGGATCACCCGGAGCTTCACTTGCGGTTCCACATTAATGAAGTGTGCCGCCGACTTGGTGCGGTTGATTTCTAGGCCTAAGTCGGCGGCCAATCGGGACAGAGCCAGGTTGATACACTGGGCCTGCGGGACCGTCGCCCGGCAAAGAAGCATGGTGTCGTCCACGTAGTGCTCAACGCAGCAAGCCATCCCCGCAATGTCAAGGCCCTCCACCCCCGAGGCGCGATAGTAGGACTGCATGAGGTCCATGGCAATGATGAAAAGCAAAGGAGACAGGGGGTCGCCCTGCCTCAGGCCTCGACCAGGGGAGGAGAACCCCCAGAGCCGCCCCCCATGTCAAAAGAGAACCTGGCGGAGGACTGGAGATGCACACACAACCGGATAAAACCAAGGTCAAAACCTTTCCTATGCATGATATCACGAAGAGCCGCCCAACTAAACAACAATGAATATTTTAATTCTGCAACTATTGGAATTATTTATACCATTTTTACTATAGCTTGAATCACATATTCTGATTGAACAATTCTAGATGGCATGGATTTGAAAGTTGCAACTACATTATTTCATTCTTGTGAAATTATAAATTCTACTATTAAACCCTACTTTTTATACATATCCAAACTACTTGAAATGGAATAAGTTATTTTCTACTTGGCCTTGTCATATAAATAGGTCAAAATTCTTATAATCATTTTCCACTTCAAATAATTTTCCATATAAGCTAATCAAATTTGTGATCTACCATGAGGCGTTTAATGTCAAATTGTTGAAATCACAATTCAAATATTTAATCCATCAAATTAATAGCCTAGCATGAGAATCAAGCAATTCAAATAGTCTCAAATAAATATAATAAGCATACTCATACAAACTCATAACATATAAACCATCTATCTAGGGCATCCACAAAAATCTTATAAAAGGAAAATGCATAATGAGGTGAAGATCAAAGAAAATAATCCTAACTTAAGATGCATTAGAAAATAGGATGTTACATCCTTCCCTACTTAAAAATAATTCTAATAGAATATCTCTAGGTAAGTAGAATGAACATTAATCTTAAACTATAAAATTGCATCCTAAGAATCATGATGAATCCAAAGTACCTCTACCATATGTACTACTTTACTCTATAATCTGTACTTTATTTAAGGTAATATTTGAATTCATTGCACCACATAGGAAGTGTTGTTTGAAGCTAAAAATCCAACTAATCTACCATGTAACTATCATTAAAAACATACTTTGATAACATTGCGATGTAAAACACATCGTGAATGTTAGAGAGTGAAGATGGTCACATTGTCAATCTATTTAATGCGACAAAAAGATCCATGAACCTCAAAGGAAGCTTAACTTTCCTTCCAAAGTGCATTAATTCATTTAGAGGAGATACACAAAGAAACATTCACTCATCCATATAGAACTCTAATGACCTCCTCCTACAATCAGCATAAGAGATTTTATAGTCTTGCATAGTCATTAATCGCTCTCAAATAGTCTTTGAGTTTCTTAGTGATCTACATGAATAAGTTAGTGTTAAGATGTGAATGTTTCTTAATCATATCCCATTAAATAGGGGTCTTACAGCTCTATTGTATAGGACTTCATACAACACCACATGCAAACCTACCTAATAGCTATTGTTGTAGGTAAACTCTACTAATGGTAATAGACTATCCTAGTTGTTTTAGCACTAAACTGAATATGTTCAAAGAATTTCCTCTAATAATTGGTTTATGATTTCTACTTGACCATTCATTTGATGATGATACATTAAACACAAGTTTAACATTGATCCAAACTACTCTAGAACACATACCAGAATCAAAAGATGAACTTAGCTTCTCGATCAAAAATGATCTTAACCAAGAACCATGTACCCACACAATCTTAGTCGAAAATATATGAGCTAAAATGATAATGAAGTTTAAATCCATTATCTTCTACTATCATATTAAATGGAGTAAGGGTAGAAATAACTATTAAGCTACAAATGCTCAATCTTGACTTCCTAATAGACTAGGAACTTTATCATGAACTCTCCAACTTGCCTCTTCAAACTAGTCCACTAATATCCCTTTTTAAAAGGTAATTTATCATCTTGCTACATGTGTGCATTTGGAACTTGTTAACATGAGCCTCCTTTAATAACTATTACCATAAATTTTCATGTGTACACTCATGAACCTTACACAAAAGTATTCTATGAGACTCCGTGGCCATCATACCCTCATTATCCTATCTTAACTATGTATACCAAGGACCAAACTACTACTTCTCTTGAATCTAATCTAATATATCTAACTAGATTAAAAGGTGAAGGAATTTCAAGTAGTGAAAGAATTGATTAATTATATTAACTTCACAAAGAATTAGTTGATAAAATTTATATTTTTAGAAATCTTAGAAATCTATCTTCAATTACAAAAGATATCTAAAAGATGAGGTTATGTTATCTTCTTTTCAATCTATTAAAAATCATGGTAATTATGGTAGTGAAGCTTTGAGAGATGATAACTCAAAAGTTTTTATGTTTCTAATGCTAAAATTTCAACTAAACCTTGAAATAGATATTAGCTTTCAAATAAATCTATTTTCACATTAAATTGTTATGTTATGAGGAAGAAATAATTTAATCATTAACTATCATTCAATTTTGTAAAAATTCAGGATTTTGAAAATCTACCAAATTATCGAGAAAATTTCTGTTAAACTACAATAGATATTGAACAAAACTTTTAGCTAGATGTAGCCACCTATTTTAGATGTTTAATAAATCTAGAATCACTAAAAAATATTATGAAATGTCTAAGATATGATCAAAATAGTAAATGTCATTAATTCTGACTATTCAACTTCTAAGATTAAGTAAGTAATGATGAATGATATTGATGAATGTTGATAAATTAATAGGTTGATGAAAGGTTGATGAACTGATGATAAAATAGTTGAATTCATGCTGAAATTATGTTGATGATTCCATAATAAAAAGTTCCAAGAGATGCCTTAGATATATATATGTAACAAGTAGGGCAAAGTTTACTAAAAATAATAGAATATAGCTTCAATGATAAAGAAATATTTTAAAGTTATATATATATATGGATTGGGCCCAATATAACATTAAAAATCCCCATCAATCTATAAATTTCCTATATTTTATTAAAATAAACTCCTATAATATAATAAAAGTAAAATTTTATTATATTCTACTATAAAAAGCTAACACAAAGCTATGTAGTTTCCCATGCATATGACTCAAGACATTCATAATAGTATTTCTTCTACTAGAGTGGTATTGAATAGTAAATTTGAAGTTGATCAATAACTTCATCCACCTTGAGTAACCCAGGTTTAGCTAAGGTTGGTCCATGATATATTGTAAACCTTTATGGTCTAACTAGATGGCTAGCTTCTCTTCATAGAGATAGTGATACTAGATCTTAAGCATATACACCACAATACAAAGCTCAAGATCATGTACTAGACAATAGCAATTATGACGCTTTAACTCCTAGATGAATACATCATAACCATGACCTCCTATATGATGATACACTTGAATCCTTCACCAAAAGCATTAGTACATGTGTGAAATGATTTTTCTAAAGATTAATACATAAGGATTGAGGTTGAAATCAATCTTCTCTTCAACTCATTGAATGTTATCTTATAAGATAAGTCTCATTGAAACATGGTCTTCTTTTAAAATAGATTCTATAGAGCCAAAACAATGTAAGTGAAGTTCTTAATAAGTATTTGATAATATCCTATCAAGATTTTGGGCAATACCAAAATTTTGTTTTTATTTCTTCATCCATCCATTATCATTTATATGTTCTTATTTTAAAATTTTTAAGTTATGTATCAAAGAAGGCTAGAAAGCCAAAAAAATAAAGCTAGAAAAGCATAGGAAGAGCATAATATGAGGCAATATTCCAAAATAAAAATAAGGGACTAATAGAGGATTCATGTGAAGCATGCCAAAATTGGTAAAATTATATTTCTTCTCAAGCTATAAATAGAGTCCATGACCTTTTCAATAACACAATGAGGCATAGCATTTGAGCATTAATTGATGAAGTGAGGATGTCTCTCCAAATTTTCTTCCTTCTTTCATACTCCATCTTTTTTTCATTTAAGTGTTTACTATAGTTTAAGATCCAATGAAAAGTACTTCCATTCATTCTTGATTATTATAATAATAGTTGTTCCAAATCTAATCTCTCCCATGATAGGCCCTAGCTACTAAAGTTCTTGCATCATTCTCTTAATTTCAATTAGTGTTCTTACAAATATTTTCCATTTTCACAACCAAAATCTCTCACAATTCTTACATAAAAATCCTAAAAATTCCTATGAGTTTAGATGAAGAGAAGAATTCTCAAAGAGAACATTAAGATAAATCTTAGATATGCTATATTTTATCTTTATGTTTCATGCATGTTCTCATTGAACCTTTATTATGAATGATGTAGTGGCAAGTGTCTATTCAAATGCATGTTTATTTTTATTAGCTTGAAAGCCACATCTATTTGAAGTATATTCTAATGTTTTCTCCTCCAGCATGTATATATGAATATGCATTATGTTTTTCATAAGGAATATTAGTAGAGATTGAAGGCTTTCTATATGTGTTTGGAGATGTGTATGCTGTAGTTTAGATGTACATGAATGGCCAACTTATTTTTCAAATGTTATGTCAAACTACATAGCATAGTAAAGTTCATTTGCCCCTTAAATTTCATCACCATGAGCCTCTAATTTATGCCCAAATATCTCAATGATCATGCTCTAAAATAGATCTATAATCCTCATATATTTTTCCTATATTTCTATGGCCACTTCCATGCATGAAGTGAATAAATAGGAAAAAATTAGATATTTATTCTTTTGTTTCTATATTTAGTGTGACCTCAACATGACTAAGAATAGTTCATACTCAACTCATGATAAAAAAAATGAGCAGCATAACTTGTAGGGCCCTTTGCACATAACTAAAGGTATATCTATGATAGGTAAAAATTAAAAAGGACTGAATGTGATTCATAATTCAATTATGAACATCTTATGATCCTTTATTTTTTGTTATTCTATGTAGCCGATGACCCACACTAGCATTACAATCCATTTACATTTACCAAAATTAGTAGACTATGATTCACAATGGAGTTGTAGTCCATCCGTGATCCATGATTTCTATGTATCATGATCCTTGGCTATGTCATGATAAACTCATGTTTTCGTATAAATTAGTCTCTGACCACCTCCACAAAATATGGTAAACTCACAATAAAGAATAAAATGTAGGCCTTGAACCTCCATAACTTATACCCAAAATGTGATTCCTTCACAATCCAACTTAAAAGCCTAATTCCTCAAATCATTGAATTCTACTACATTACCAAGTCTACCACATCACCATTACTAATCTCTAACATATTCAACAAAACCAAAAATATTTTTTATTTTATTCATGTTTTTAGAAACTATCCAATAATGAATGATAATGATCTTAATGAGGTCCATCATCACTCTTGTTATTGATATCATGTAATTAAAGAAGTAGTTCTATTTTTACTAGAAAGATTACTTTGATGACTAAGCATATAATTGATGATCTTAAAATATTTGCAACATGATCTTAAGATTCTATGGATGCAATTTCTTTGACAAAGATTATATCAAGATGTCATCAATGGAGATAATAAAAAATTAATCTTGGTACCATCTCATGACACTATTCATAAAGTGCATGAATAAGGTAGAAGAACTAGGGAATATAAATGGCATGACCAAGAACTCATAATTTAAATATTTTATTTAGAAGACCATATTGAGGATATCATCATTGTGAATATACACTTGATGGTATCCAAACTTAAGATTAATTTGAGTGAATACTTGGGCTTCTTATAACTAGTCAAAGTAATCAACAATACATGATAAGGAACACTTATTCTATACATTCATCTAGTTAGGCTGGCAATAGTCAATGCTTAACCTTATACTACCATTCTTCTTCTTAACAAATAAAATAAGAGAATCCCATAGGAATATAATAGGATGAATTAATCCTTTGTCAAGAATCTTTTTAATCTAGTTTTTTAGTTTATCTAGCATAAAAAGGGACATCTAATGTGGTAGCTTAGATATAGACTCTATGTCATGCTTAAGGTTGATCCTAAACTCAACCTCATATCTAGGAGGCAAACTAGGTAGCTCTAAATGAAACACATCTAGGAAGCCCTGAATCACTAAGATTTGGTTAATCTCACTTCTACCAGACTCATTAAAAAATATTATAAAATAGAGATTAACTTTCCATATCAAACAATGGATGGATTAGAATAAGATCAAGTTCAACCTAACCTACCAATGTTTAGTACATATAGTTGGGTATACATCACTAATCAAGTACAAGAAAATTGTCTTATGATGATAGTCCAAGCTATCACAAAAATGGAACTAATTCATATCTAGAATGACATCATACTTACCTAGTTTTATAATGTGAAAATAACTTAGTAACCAAATTACACAAAACCTAATGAGTATGGATCTACAAACATGATTGACGATAAAGATACTACCCATGGTACTGATAGCTAGTCCTCTATCAAGGGTTTTGTTCTTCAACTTCAAAGGATTAATTAGCTTCTAGTCTACAAAAGAATGACTTTCATTGGATTCAAAGAGAATTAAGACAAGCGGACTATAGATGATACATTTAGCCTCTAGCATAGTTTTGGAATGTACATCCATTAGTTAATCTATGATGACACACAATTGATCCTATATACTAAGAGTTGCACCACTAGTAGGACTCACTAGTATTAAGGGTTTCATTTTATATGAAGGCTTAACACTTGTGTTCTTTAGACATTTATCATTTTATAACTAGGTTATCCATACAGAAAGAAATTGGGATAATCATGATAGATGTATCAAAATCTTCTTGCAAAGAAACATGAGAGAAACCTATGGGTAACTCCACCATCCATAGATAGTTATTAGTATTATCAATTCCCACTTCCACTAGGTTTCTTAACCTACCTAGACTTACTAAGCTTCCCCTAGAAGGATTGTTGCTCTTTTGGACTCAATCACAACATACTACTTTAGCTTACTAGCTTTGCTCAAGATCAATCATCCAAACCTATGCATCATTATATGTATCGAGATATTGAGAAAAAGATGATCCTTGAACAAAGAATGAAATTCATGTACAACTTTTATATACATGTAGCCTCATTCTATTAGGTATAGGGCATGTAAATATTAAGTTTTTAGAACTTGGCATCATACTCTAAAATAATCTAATTACCTTAGTAAAAGTAATAGAATTCATTTTCCTTGACTTGCTACACATAATAAGAATGTAGCATTTCTTGAACATGTGCACAAACTCATCTAAGATAGCATTGGTGTTCTTCAAGTGCTTGATCTTCTTCTATGTTGCCCACTACTAACCAACTACCTTCTTACACTAGTATATAGCTAGTAAAATTGCTACTTAGAAGTGATACCCAATAATTTGAATGCCTTTCCTAACTCATTGATGAATCACATTTTTCTAGGTCCTGATATTGGGTTCCTGATATTAGGTACGTGATATTGGGTATGCAATATTGCAGCCTAGATACAATATTGTATATGTGATATCATGATTCCTATGTTGGCCTATGAATATAGCACTTGGGTGCATAGTTGATAGTTTTTAGTGAAATTATTTTCTTTCTAGTTCTTTTGGAAGTTTAGTTTTCAATTTTTAGTTTCATTCTTTCAGGCTAGTTATTCCCAATGCATGCCCATAGTGTGACATTTGTAATTGCACGACACCTTTTTTCAAGTGTGACGTAGTTGGACACGTGCATGATTGGCAATAAAGATCAAGATTACTTTCATCATTGTAGCATTTACTTAGATTAATTTTTGTTATTTTAATTATTTAATGTCTTCTTTAGTTAACAGTTTGATTTATTATTATTTACTTTTCCTATCATTAAGCAGAATGTGTATGCCTTAATCATGAGCATTTAAGTGTGAATACTTGGCACACCTAGCATTAATCCCATGAAGTCCAAGATGTGTACAGACAATTAAGGATGGATACCATTTCCATAGGCTAATTTAGGTTTTTCTTCCATTATTAGTTTAATCAAGTTCTCTTTTCTATTATTAGGAGTAATGTAGAATTAGGATAACATCATATGCCTCACTCTAGACTAAACCATAAATGATAAAGCTACTACTAGTCCAGGTAGAGAAATAGCAAATTCTGATCAACATATAACTATTTAGGTCCACAACTAGTCCATCTGGGGAGTTCGACCAGATCATGCATACATGCTCATATTCGTATGGTTGAGCATAGGGATACCTCGCTACTCATCATTGGTGCCATTTCCATGGATGGTGCTAGTTATCTAGATTAGTTATATTACACAAGATTGCTATAAAAGGGTATTAACGATATATATTTTGAGAAGTATTCAAACACACATCAAAAATTGACAACAATGTCTCATTCATGCAAAAATGGTTATGAACCATATAGCACACCTATTCATTGGAGAACTAATGAAACATACAATGAAGAAGATTGGAGTGATCCACTTTATGAAGGGGTTTTTATAACTTATGATTAAAATCACCATAGAGGTTGTTAAGATATCTCATATGCATCATAAGAAGAGTCAACTACCTAAGCTTGACATGAATCATAGTCCAAAATTAATAGGAGGATATGATTCAGATCTATGACATCATTTACAAGCCTTCCATGATGTTTGTATGATCAATAATGTGGACACTAAATGGAAAAAGCTTAAGCTCTTTCATAGGATACTAATCAATAAAGCTAAAGTTTGGTATATATCATTGGAACCAAATTCAATCAAACAATGGTCAACCATGTTAGAAATTTTCAATAAAAGATACCAGACCTATGTGCAAGTGTCCACCTTGAGTAGAAAAATTCAAACATGGAAACAATAACAATAGGAACCCTTGGACATGGCCTTAGATAGATACTATGCCTTACTAAATAAATTTCCAGGTCATAGGTTCTTTGAGAAAGAGCAAATACTCCACATTATAAATGGCTTAGTAATGAAACAAGGGTGAACCTTAGAAAGTATGCCCAAGGACAACTATATAAGCTCCAAGACTAATAGGTTAAAGAACTAAAAAGCATCTGGTGAAAGAAGAGTGAGAATTATCTAAATGGGATAATGCCAAAGCATTTGAGCAGGACCCAACTCTACAAATAAGAAAGGTTTGGAACTACAAGGAAGAGGAAGCAACCAATTCTAAAAGGGTGATACAGTCCCAATCTTTGCCAATATAGAAATCAATAGATGAAATTGAGGCAAATAATAATAAGATGACTGTATGGGAAAATGAACAAAGTGTGAACTTAGAAGACACTGTCAATGAGAGGGTCATCCAAAATAAACCTAGCAATCAAAAAAAATAGAGGGCACAAAAATTAGAAATAGTTAAGAACATTGTTTAGTAACCAGAGAATATGGCTAAGGGTAATGAGGTCAAAGGCTCAACTACATATAATGAGGATGGATGTGATGTCTATTTATATGACCATACAAAGAGCCATTGCCTAGTTTTCTCACGTATATATGAACATTGGGCAAGCAAGCTACACCCAAAATTTGTAAAGGTATTAGTTTAGGTGCATCCTTGTTTCATAAGGTAATTATGGATAACCCCATAACCCATTATACTATCCTAAGGGGAGCTATTACCAACCTCAACACTTTGCTTCACCATAGTGGAAAAACTCACAAGTTTGGGGGAGGCCAACATCTAGGTAGCCACATCCTTCCTATCTATCAAAACCAAATGCCTGCTATGTTCCACATCCTATTTCTCCAACCAGTTCTAAATCCTCTACCTCCAATCACCATTATAACTCTCCTGAGTACCATCAACCCATGTCTTCTCCTAAGGGATCACCACCTCATACTTCTCACACTTCTTCTCACCCTCAAAATTCACATCCTACACCTCCTTCTACACCACCATCAGATGTATTAGATGGTTTCACACCACCGTGCCAACCAAAAAATGTAACTTGTGCTACTTCTATTAATGAAAGTAGGTTCCCTATGCAACGTTGGAAGCATCCCTTCTTCAGGCATGGTCGTAAGAAGAAGAATCATGCTTCCAAACCTATTCCACCCTCTAAACCAGCCCAAGGCCAACCTAGTGCACATCTTCCTTAGCTCCATCAATAACCCCTATCACTATACCCAAGCCTCCACCTCACACTCCAACATCCACATGATCTAGTGAAGTCACCAATGTGAAGGAACACATAGATCCATGCATACTTCCATATAGTCAAGGGTGCCCTAGTGGGTTGGATTTCCCTCATAATGTACATACACCATCTAACTTGCCCCAGTATTCTTTCTATAATTAGGTGTATGACCAGAAATTTCTCTACCTAACCACCATACCACCAATAGACACCCAGTGGCTAGGGCATGAAGGGTTCCTAACATTTCATACATGCATGGATCTTATTCATCCACTTATTAATCCTAGTCATGACCAAGTGCTTAGTTGTGGGGGTCTCCCCTCATTCTAATTTCCAAGATTATTAAGTGTTATTTTATCTTATTATTTTATGATTTTTTATCATTTCTTTATCTTTTTTACTTTTTCTAATTATTTTTTTCAATTTTCCATTGTAATCTTGATAGTGAATAAGTTGATCATGTTGTCCATTAAGGTGAGGTTTTTCTCTATGTTCCCTAGTCATAAAGAACTGATTATTTGAACATTGAGACCACAACATCCATCCACCTATTCCATTAATAAGAGGTTCATGCTTTACTCACAATGGTAATCTTTTTCATCATCCAACTATAAATAATTTGATAATCATTATGTTTAGAGAGATGACTGAAGGACCAAGGTGGAATGACAAGGGTGTGACATCAAGGGGATTTTTAGATTCTCTTTGGATACTTCCATATGTTCTATTATGTTGCTAAGGTTGTAACTATATCCTTGTAGATATAATGAAAAATGGAAGAAGAGCAACTCAAAATGGCACTAAATAAGCTTCTATGGGTCCCACTAGAAAGACATGTACCCATGCCTGAAGGTAGGTGACTTCATAGGGCCATCAATAATAATAATAATAAAAGTGTGCCACCATGATGCTCATCCCTTGCTCTTCCCTTAAAAAAAATGCCAAGTGATGTTACTTGCAACTCTAGTAGACTTATGATTATTTGTTGATGGGATGAAGTGATGCGGTGTCATTGCAATGTGATATGGACTTGCTCTGAAACTTGGAAAACTAGACACATGGTTATTTAATCACTAATTACACATAAGATTCCATTGTGACCATCATTAGAGACCTCATGCCTCAATTTCTACAATCCCTTCTATAGTACATCTATTCTCGTTGTCCAAATGTTCATAACTTGTGGTTGGTGCAATGTAGAGTTATTATCTAAACTTAATTGTTCTAACATGTGTGTTTTGTTTATAGGTATATGTTGCATTCAACTTCTATAGTGCCCATGGACATTAGAAGTGTGGTTCCACAAGGGCATCATAGGCTAGAGCCTACTTTGGGGAGGATCAACTTGTGTAACTCTAGTAACTTATCCTTGTTGCACAAGATCACATCATTTTACACCCTCCAATTACTCATGTAAGTGAACTATCCTTTCCCTTATCATTTTAATTAATCGTTCCTCAATAATTACGATACACCCTTCATCTTGGCTCCTTCTCACAAATTTTAATATGACTCCACCATGACACACTTCTGGTGCCTCAAAATTAATTTTTCAAATACCCCAAACCTTCCAATTTAATATCAAATCCTCCATTAAATATCAAAAATTCATTATTTCAACTAAATCCCTACATTCGGTGCATTAGGTATGAGATATTAGGTCATTCCTACCTATATATAGTTACGAACTTGCCTACTTTAACATTCATTTCCTTCATTTGCCACTAGGAAATTTGTTGAAATTTTTCTTTATGACTTAGAGCTTTACCCCTCCATCTACCAAGCACAATATCTAGCTCCCTAACATTCCAATTTCAATTGTATCTAATCTTATTTGAACCTAGAGTGTTCCAATTGTAGGAGGGTACTACAGTAGGAAGTGTGCATAATTTTTCTTTAAATTTTCTATCGTCCGAAGGATATCATACGGGTAAGAAATTCAATATTTACTAAAGAAACATTTTATGTTTAAATGCCAAGTTAATTTTCATCAATCACCTAGGCCACCCAAATGATTGTAAGTGTCGTATGTAAAGAAATTGACAAAACCCAACAATGTAAAGTAAACAATAACACCTTTTGGAGCCACTTCTTAGAAATATTTCTAACTCTAAAATCACACTATGTAATTATGGACTGTTAACTAAGGAAAACATAACCTTAGTAACAGTTGACCTTTGTGTAATGATAGATGGCCCCAAAAAGAGGGTATTAAGCAGGACCTTTACAAGGAGTAGTTAAATGCTTGAGAGGAGGTAGAGGTTAGGGACCTCACATAGAACATGCAAAGTAGGAAGCACACTCATTCAACATCCATCAAGAAACCCCTACAATAGGGCAATTTGGCCATGTGGAAGGTGGAGAAATTAGAGCCGTAGAATCAAGGCAATGTCTCACATTTTCCCCAAAATATCTCCAGGCCATTAAAGGGAAGTCCACCTTCTTAGCCATGATCATGGAGCTCAATTTTGGGCCTTTTACTAGGTTTTCCCCCGAACTAGTGAAGACTCAATTTAAGGTGTCTCCATTGTGGCCCATTCTCTCAAAAAGTAGTGATTGGTATTTAGGTGACATACCAATTTTAACATGGAAAGGAAGAGGGCACCATTGCCAATGTAGGTATTGTTCTTGTTGATTTCTCTACAAGGGCCATTGCAGAGATCTTGAATCTCACAAATGAAGGACCAAAGGTTGCTCATGTGTCCACTCACTCGGATGCAGATGCAAGAAAGTTATGGTTGAAACAAGCTTATAATAAAGAAAATAAAGCATATGAAGAATTGACCCTAGAAGAGAGGATTTACTTTAAGATCGATAGTTATCACATTTTCCCCACCAAAGTCTTAAAAAAACTATCTACTTATGTGGCATGGGGTAGTGCAATTTTGATGGGAAAATTTAATGCAAAATTTCCCCATTTATATTTGATGAAAATAATAAGGTGATTCAAAGAAAGAAAGATAGGGAAGCTTTCCTTTCCTTTCCCTTGTCTCATTAGGAAGCTATGCAAATGTGCTAGAATTTTGGACTATTTGAATGATGTTCTTAGAAAATCCCAAAATGCTTCGTATGTTGAATTACTCAAACCACCAACACCAAGGAAAGACATTGATGAGAAATTAGAGCAAGAAGAAGAGCAAATGGTTGGGCCCATTGCACCTCAAACAGTAGGGCCTAGCCAACAACAGGAATTAGGGCCCAACACATAATCCACAAGCCAACAAATCCAACAATTACCACTACCACAATAGGATTACTGACTGTCCATCAGTCACCGCAGAACCATTGCTGAGATGATCAGTTGGGGAAGTTGTCATGCTAGGAATTTATTTAGGATCATTGATGTTGTCATTTAGACCTTTTTTTTAGTTGACCTTATGAGTGAACACATTTCATTGATTTTAGGAGGAGAGTCCTAGTGGTCTCAGCAGTTCTCTAGAAATGTCGTATCCTTCCAAGTTAGATTAGTAACTGGTGAAGGTGCCATAGTTGTGGTAATGCATCACTATGATGTGGAAGGCATAGTAAAGGTGGTCGCATACCACATCAAAGAATCTTCTAATGTCCCTATTGTGCCACTGGCATATTTCACAAGAGCATGTGATGCTCAAATTTTGACCAATTCCTCAATGACTCCTATACAACAAGAGAATGTTTTGGATCGCTTCTTGCAAATAGGACAATTCATAACTTCCTGGTTTAACATCACTCAAGATGTTATAGTAGTACAATTAGATCTCATTTTAACTAAAATAAAATTGTTCATGGTTGAAGTTAGGGCTAAGCATGTGAAAGTAGAGTTGCAAAGATTGCAACAAAAGCTTGTCACCCTAAAAGCTAAACAAACGGATCCTTCCCAATTCATCGTAGCTAACCAATTGGATGTTTTCAAAAATGAGAAACTAAATAAATTATTGGAAGAGAATAAAAAGGTGGTAAGGGAGAAAGAACAGGTCAATTGGGATGCTTCCAAGGCATAAGCTCAAATGTACACACATGCTAAGGCTATCAAGGCTCTACAGGATGAGAATAAATAGCTTGCTACTGAAAATATTTGGTTGATGACAATTGAGAAACAGAAGAATTTTTCGAAGAAATTTTTCAATAGATGCAAGAAAAATTAGTACAGGTCAACCAAGGTATGAATCACTTGGCTAAGAAAAATAGAATCCTTCCTATGGAGGAGGTCCATGCCATTTTTCCAAAGACGGCAATAAAGATCAGTGTGTGGAAAAATGAGGCTAAGAAGCATGAGAAGTTGAATGAGCACTTTGATGATCAAGTGGGGATGTACAAAGAAATAATTGAAAGGGAGATTTATATAGCTAAAACTCACATTAAATATTTTAGTGCTCAACACCCTAACTGGTGAGCCATATTGGATACATATGCCTTCGCCCACTAAGCGGAATTGGAAAGGCGAGACCTACAGATTCAAAACTTAATGGAGTACATGGAGTTAACAAATTTGTGAGATGCCAACTTAGCCATGTTAAAAATAGGGCACCCAAGAAATGAGCTTGAGAAATAGGTAGCTACAACTTATGCTAGGTATGAGACAAAGTTTTCCAAACATAAGAAAATGTTGCAAAAATTAGAAGTTGTCAAAGTAAGCTACCATGATCAAAGAGATGTAGTAGCAAATTTGGCTTGATGGTTAACAGATTACCATGAATTATGAGATAAAGCCAGAGCCTAGGAGGAGGAATGATGATAGTTTTCTGCATGGTATGTCAAAGCAAACCAGATGTTTCAACAACTACCATATCTATGGGAGGTGATAGCTCCATCAAACATTGGGACATTAGAATGAACTATGCATGATACTCAGATGGAAAAAGAGAAAAAATAGGTTCTTCTCACATGTTAGCAATCTCAGAAACATATAGTACTAGACAAAGGGAAAGCACCAATGGAGGATCCACCACCTCTAGGAACCACATGAGTTTTAGCATTTTGTATTTTGTGGTTTGTGTTTTCCATACTACGACATGGTTAGCCAGTAGTAGTTAATAATCCCATGCCTTCATAATGTTTTGTAAAAGGATCATTTCTCATTGTATTAACTCAAGAATGAGTTTTTATTTTGTCATAGGGGTATGATGAATCATGCTTTGCCAAGCCTCGATATCAGGTACCTGATATTGGGTATGCAATATCAAAGCCTAGATACAATATCATATACGCGATATCATGATTCCTATGTTAGCCTATAAATACAACACTTAGGCACAGAGTTAACAATTTTTAGTGAAGTTCTTTTTTTTCTAGTTCTTTTGGTAGTTTAGTTTTCAATTTTTAGTTCTTTCTTTCAAGCTAGTTAGTCCTAGTGCATGCCTACAGTGTGATGTACTTGGACACGTGCATGACTGATAATAAAGATCAAGAGTACTTTCATCATTGTAGCATTCACTTGGATTAATTTTTTTTGTTTTAATTATTTAATGCCTTATTCAGTTAATAGTTTGATTTATTGTTATTTACTTTTCTTTTCATTAAGCAGAATGTGTACACCTTAATAACAAGCATTTAAGTGCAAATACTTGGCATGCCCAACAATAATCCCATGAAGGCCAAGACATGTACGGATGGTTAAGGATAGATACCATTTCCATAGGCTAATTTGGGGTTTTATTTCCATTATTATTTTAATCAATTTATGTTTTCTATTATGAGGAGAAACATAGAATTAGGATAACATCATATGCCTCAATCTGGACTAAATCATATGTGACCAAGCTACTACTAGTCCAGGTGGGAAGATAGCAAACTATGATTAACATATAACTATCTAGGTGCCACAACTAGTCCATCTATGAAGTTTGACTAGATTATGCATACACACTTGTATTCACATGGTTGAGCATATGGATACATCACCACTCATCATTCATCAAGCCATTCTATGGTTGCAGTGGGATATTCCTCACTAATGAAGGTAATAGATCCAAACGTAATAATTATTCCATAGGTTTCTAAGCCATGGGTTGCTTGCCACTTCCAAAACCACTGCTAGAGAATAGGATTTATAAATTATTCTTTGTCTATTATCAAAGACATTATAACAAGCACTATTTAATGTTTGATTGAGAAACCTTCACATTAGAAGTAGATTTATTGTTAGCTAAAATTTCAAACTTAGGCCATACTTCCTCCTCTATGTAGAATTTTTGGTCATGGTTAGAACTTATTATAGGGTTATGAGACCATTCATGTTCATTCATATGAAACATATTACATGTCCTACCCACCATTACCTAGACACATAAATTATAAGTTAATAAAAAGTCTCAAAAACCTAATCATTTATACCACCTTGTAGCACCCTCCCTACCTAACCTAAGTAAAGAAGACATTACATTGATCTAACTTCTAGACACCTAATCATGATTATGATGTATGAACAGAATTAAAATGATATGCTAGTGAAGCATGAAAAATTAAAACATTGAAACAAATAAAAATGTATTAACACATTACTAAAGAAAAATGTATAAGCCATGATCATGCAATAGAAAAAAAGATCAATACATAAGTTAAATGAATTGTATCAATATGATAAAACTTCATGATATATAATTTAGAGATATGATAACTAAATGTATATAAAATATAAAAATAAAGTACATCAATGCTAAATATGTATGAATCAATCATAAAATATCATAGGCATGTAAAGAAAGGTTACAATATCATGAATTTTAAAGTATAAGACAAAAGGACATAATATTTTGAAATATAATCATTAAATGCATGAGTTTACTCTAATAACAAATATACTTAAATTCCTCTTAATAAAAACATATTTAGCAATAACCATAATCCTATATTTGCACATCTCATAGTAGATATATCTCTGGCATCACATCTAATATAACTACATAAATAAGTCATTCATAATAATCTATATTCTTATGCATTAATATTAAATAGCATCACTAGCATAATGAATGGTATAAATCCTCTATCTACTAATAGCAAGGAAGTAAACCTACTCTATCATAGTCCATCATAATAAAAAATGTCAAAGTACATATAGGTCCATAGTACATAGATCCATGAAAGAATGACCAATGTCATATAATAATAACATATACTAAACCAAATATTTAATTTTATACATTTAGAAAAAATAAATGTTAATCATAAATATCTTATGCATAAGACCCACCAACTCTTGCAGTAACATCAAAACCTAAAATAAAAGATATGTTAGTATAAATTAAGTTACATCCTTTGGCATCTTCTCAAGATTAACTAAGGGCAAAAATCATCATTGGAAATTTAAGGAGGTTAGAATTGAGAAATTATAAAGGTAAAATAATGAAAATAAAAAAGGAAGAGAAACAAAGTAATAATGTGGTCAATCATCGAATTTCGAAGGACCTAATTCAATAATGACAAATAAGCAACAAGCCTATCATGGACAAATACTTGTGTTCCTAGAATTGTTAGAACATCAAAGAAACAAGACATTCTAAGAAGGTAGGGAGTATTACATGTAATGATCATTTACAACCATTGAAAATAACATTAAGTACGTTTCTAATGATGAGAAAAATTTGTAGTTGATTGATTATGAATACTAAAAGTCTTTACTAAAGATTCATAGTGTGATCAACACCTCTAGATATAGAATTATTAATTTTAGATATTTGATGCTTTTTCCCATCTATCATGAATCCTACATTAGTATTTAATTACGTTCATATTCTTGTGATCTATTTTGTGATTAGTGCATGCATGCAAAATAAATTTCAAGGTTTAGTATCAAAAATATAATGGGTCCAATTGTAAGGATTCATTATCTAGCATCCCTTACATGAGTTGAAAAAGTATTGATCACCATAGTTAACTCACTACTTTAGCTCATGCATGGTACTAGCAATCCAATCTTCTAAAGTAAACATACCACTTTCCTTTTGTAAGATATAAAAGAGATAGTGATGTTTTTACCATTGAGAATACATGATCTACAATTGTTTAACCTTAGGAAAGAATATTAGATAAGTAATTAGTAAAATTTTGTTATTAATAAAAATTAAATCTACATGGCTTTACATTACAAATGTTCCTATAATAGACTTTATCAAGATGTGTAAATATATCCTTATATACTTAATAATATAAATTGTAATGATGATGTTACCATTAGTGGAGATGGGACCATGATGTTCAACCAAGGTGATCTTAAAAAAAGAATAGAAAAAAACCATGTAGTTTTTCATATATTCTCCATGATATCTCAATTTTTATAGATGACAAAAGTACAAGACATAATTAAGCTCTCACTTAGACATCTTCATTGTGGATTCAACTTGATCTAGAATGACCTCTTACTAAATTTTCATGTATGAATAAGTTTGATATTAGAGGACTATTCAACATGGCATTCCTAATGTTGGTTCTAACTAGGACCTACAACTTCTACAATGTAAGAAAGAAAAAATTGTTTAATATTAGGTTTGAAGCACATCCTTCATTCAAGTAATGATGTCATGCTATTTATGCAAAATAAAACTTAAGAGAATATGTAATCACATTCATTGTTACTCATTGTCATATTCATGTAATATTGATATGCATAGGTACTATATACATAACATAATAATGTTGTCATTGAGCTTATAACTCTCTTACAATATTCATATAAAGGAATAATTTTTAAGTTTCTTTGATGGTGAAGGACCAAATGTATGATATAAGATAAATGTAAATCATCAAAGTCACATTGTAGATAAGTCAATGCTATTTTTTATAATATTTTGTGATACATGCATCTATTCCAAGTACAAAGAATGAACATCAATGTGAAACCTATGCTTAACAAGTATAATGTAATGCAATACATAGTAATGTATGCTACAAAGTCAAAGATAAGGTCAAAATATCATCACATGATGCTATAGAAGATATCTAATTACCGATATGGTCATCAAACTATGGTTGCAACATATAAAAAGATTCCTATGTTCTCCATTATGGAATGGAACATTGGTGCCATGAAAACCTATCATATGTTGTTGGAATTACCTTTGGTAATGTGTAGCACATAGTTCATACCATTGAATGTGTCTAAAAAGGTCTACAAAAAGGTATGAATCTCAAAAGTTGATGTAGAGGGTAATGAAGATTGTGAAAATCTAATAATAATTATAAAAATCTATATGCTTTGGTCTCCAGCACTAGAGAATTTATTACGTCTTTACTATACTTAAACTAATACATACAATTCAAATGTTTGGGAAAAGTACAAAAGTGCAAAAGTTCTAACTATTATTTTATTTTTTTTAAAGGATTTTGTTAATCTTACCTACTAATAAACAACTTTGTATTGATCAACTATAGTATTGTAGCTATGATATGATATCTCAATCTATGATCTCATAGATGTGATGTAGTTAGGCCTAGTCATGCCTATAAATATGAATCCGCTATTGTGTCAAAGATACCTTTTCATTAACTTCTTATCCAAACTCTTGCAGTTTATTTTTGCAAAGTTAGAGTTAGCTATGAATGCCCATAGTGTGGTTGTAAATACTTATATGACATCTTTATTCAAGTAAAGTATACTTGGACATGCTTCATGGATAGAAAAAAAGATTGAGATTATTCATAATTATTGCAAGATTAAACTCAACCTAGATTTACTTTACATGCAATTTTATTTTAACTATCATTTAATTTTACTTGTCATTTACATTTTTAATATATGTTAGTAATTAGGTAATATAAATATGAGTAGTTTCAAGAACAACGTATAGTTATTTGATAATCGAGTAGTTTTTGATTAGTTCAACTAATGCCAAGTTACTTGGTAATTCCAATCAAGGTTACACTAGCCCAAGGTATGTATGATAAGCCAAGACTAGATTCTTATCATTTTTAGGTTAGACTAGGGTTACTTTCTTGCATTTTCTAGTTCATTAGTGATGAACAGTTAGTAGTTCCTATGCCTAACCATATGAATCACAAGCATTGCACTAGCAATCTAGTCACATTTCATGAAATTTAGCTCTTTAAATGCCAATAGAAAAGATAGTAACCTAAGGATGTGATCATTGTCTTCTTGGCTTCACTTGTGTAGGTGCGAGTGTATAGTTAATTGTAAGCTAATGCACATGATTTTTACTAATTTTATATTTTATTTGATTATGCTAAGTGCAAAATAAAGTAATCAATTATGTATTAATCTAACTAACTATCTAATGTCTTAGTCTAGTTTCTAACATAAGTATCTAGGCCACCTTTTGTACACATCCTAAACTCATTATGACACTACTAGGTTACCAAGTGTTAAGTTATTGGATGTACCAAGTGATAACACTACTGGGATTACCAAGTGTTATCAGTATACTTGAGGTGGTCATACTTATGTGTATTACTTAAGCATATTAATTAATTAAGAACATGAATGTAAAGTACATGAAAGTAAACATTAATCTATTTTGAATGTTGCAAGGAGTTTCAAGAATATGATTTTATTACCATCACATCAAGATGTCTAGTTACATTCCTGATCAGATAAGGATCCATACAATTATTAAAGTCCTTTTGTGGGTACCTAGAAAATATTCTAACTCTTACAGGAACAAACTAAAAGAACTTTTTTGTGTTGCTAACTCAACAATTCCATAAATGTGGTGGGTACATACATTTATACAAGTACAGATAGACACTACATTGATCCATCAACCCATGCATCAATGAGGATACATTGATGGAGATGCATCAATGCAGCTTGACTTTGTAGTGCATCATACCCCCATGATTGACTAAAAACTCATCCTTGAGTAAACTAAAGTAGGATATAGCTTCTTAAAAAACTATAAAGGTAAGAAACCATAGACTAGCTGACTATAAGTGCTTAATTATATAGATTTACAATGATTATAGAAATGGGTGTTTAGGAGAATAAAATTGAACACCCATGCAAAATTGAACAGCCGGAAATCCTTTGATGGTTGAAGATAAAGACAAGATTAAATAGTGCTAAGAGGTGGAGGCTCCTTGGATGCTGAAGGACCTACTCTAGCTTCCAGTTTCCATGGTAGTAGCAGTTGAGGTTGAGGTAGTGGCTATAGCTATCTAGCTATAGCTTCTACTTCTAGTGAAAGGAAAAAGGCATTGAACAATTCCTTCATCTTGTCCTCGTTACTTTCTAAATCATACATAGTGCACTTAGTGTCATCAATGTGGGCTAGCACAAGAGTGTCTTAGGGATAAGGCATTTTTAGAAATATTTCCTTGATGTTGACAAACCACACTATGAATTTCCTATGTTCAACATCAAACATCTTGATAAGGTTCTATAGATCATGGTAGTCAATCATCCTCTTAGCCAGGTTCTCAGCAATTGATCTCTAGTTTGTAAATTATCTCTTGAGAACTTGAAGCGATACATTAGTTATTTCTAAATTTTACTTTGTGTCCTTGTGATTCTTTAACTTGACATTATAAAGAAGGTACAAGTTGGCCACTTGTTTCTTCAACTTTGACCATGGCCTTCTTATTGTTAGCATTACCAAGTTTGCATAACAGAGGTTGGCAAGCTCCATGTATTTTGTCATCTCTTTAATTTGTAACTCCTTTAGGGATATTTTTTCTTTGTTGTAGGAATTCAATCCATCAAATGTTGGTTTCCACACATCATCTCTTTGTTGAAGTTACTAGAGGGACTCATTCATTTTTACCTTCGTTAGTTAAATCTCCTTTTCATTGACCTCCTTGAGAAGCACAACCTAGTTTCTATAAGGATTTCTTACATGTTAAAATTTCAAGGCCTCATTATTTTATGAAATTATCTCAATGGTTGAATTCTAGTGAAAGGAATAGACTTCCTCAATTGAGAGATTCCAATTTTTAGATGTCAACCTCCTCAAATCCATGTTTACCTTTGTAATCTTCTCTTTCTATTGTCATAAAAATTCAACCATCTCATCCTTTTGTGCTTCAACATTTTGTAATGTCATTGCAAAGTGTTCTCCTTGTGGACTTGCAACAAGCCCTTCTTAGTGTTGAAGGTCATGGCCTCTTATAAGGATTCATAGAAGACCACCACCTCCTTCACATTCTTAGCCTCTTTGAGTTTGTTCTAAAGCTATAAGAAAACATCATCTTGTATAATTGCTTGGATGAGAATGGTAGGATTAGCCAAGTAGGCTTTCAATTCTGCAACTTCAGTAGAAAACCATCGATTTTAGGTCATGATTATCTCAAGTTGGACATTTCTGATGAAGAGCTTGCCCTTGGCCTCGAACAGCTCTAATTGGATAGTAGTGATATTTTCTAGAAGATTGAAAATTTCTAAAAGCAGTTTCTTGGTTTCCACTAGTTGGTACCACACCTCCTTATGTTAGGTTATACTTAGCCTCTTACTTCCCACTCTTGTGGATGCCTACACATCTATGCATGTAGCAATTTTTGGCATGGAAGTTGTAGGAGCATTCAAGGCTTCTACAACTTGATTGGCTGCCACCTTTGCTATTGTTTCAAGTCCATGGTGTTGCATCAATAGAATAGTTGCTTCCTCATCCTTCTCTAGGCACACCAAGAGAGTGGCAACATTCCTAGACATCTCTAGGAATTATTTTTATGTTAGGATGAGCACCTCACTTCTTGGGCACTTGAATTTGATCTTATGGGCACCTACATTCACTATGCAGAAAATAGCAGCATAGTATCCTCTAGCTAGCTGATGGTATGAGTGACCTCGTTGAGGTGACTCAACATTGGCTGGTAGACTAAAGGTTCCCCACCACTTGTCCCTTGTTCTTGTTACTACAAGAGTTACTCATAAAGATTCTACTTGCACTCAATTGTATCTTAGGCATTTGATGTTGTTTCTTGAGTTGATAGTGGTGGTGGTGGCCATGGCCACTCCTCTTCAAGCAAGCAAGTATTTTATCTTTCATCATCTCCTATTAGCATGTGATAGAAGAATGATGAAGCATGTCATTGACATAATGGGCTATCCTTCCCCTTCTACAAATTTTTCTAATGAGGAGAGGGAAGGAAAGTGTCTTCCTTTCATGCTCATTCTCTTTAAAATATTTTCTTCATTTTTTGAAAGATAATCTATGGGAGGTTTGCTAGAAATTTTCTACTTAGAGTGTCACTCACATGAACAAATAAGGTTGTTATCTTTCTTAGCCTCAACATTGGATTTAGGTGGTATATTGCAATCTTGAAATAAACCCTCTCTACCTTGGTAAGTGTACCTTAATCCTTATGGTCAACTCCATAACTTTATTGGACCTGTTTCATTTTGAGATCTAGGTTCACCTGCATGAAAATATCCACCAAGGATGCTCCACTATGAGGCAACCTAAGGGCCTTTGCAATGGCCTCAATTCAATAAGACACATTGATGTCTTTAATAGCCACCATGGAATTTGCTTGCCTATTATTCCAAAAGAGGTAATTCTCTTCTATGTACCACTCCTCATTGGATGTGAGGATAGGCCACATGGGAGATCCTTACAATTAAGTCTTCATCTCTTCTAGCATCCTGTCCAAGAAGGAACCAAAGTTAAGTTCTTGGAGAATTGCACTTTGAACCTCCTTAGCACAAATTTTACTTAAGTAGGCCTTGGTTAGGGTAACCTCCAAATTTGGTCCAACCCCTAGCACCTCATCTTACCTAGAGTGGCCTATCTCTATTGTGTAAATCTAAAGGATAGATTCCACTTTTAGCTTCTATTGAAGAGGTCCTGTGTCATGTGTTTTTGTCTCTCCTTCTTAGGGCTATTGTGGTTGCTAGCCCCTTCTCCCTCATGGCCACTTATCCCATGGTTGGGATGATCTTTCTTCCAAAATTCTCTTTGGCACCATCTGTGATCACAAACATAGCCAAGGATTAGTGTTTTATGTGTAACATATAACACTTTGATACCTGGTCTCATTTGGCTAATTATAGTTAGACTTGTGATTATTGCATATTGATTATTTTTTGATAATGACTACCCAAGTTTACTGATGAGGTTTAACTTAAGAAATTAGTGATATTAAATATTATTTTATTAGTTAAACCATGTCGAAGTTAGAAAAATTATAAAAATGTTTGGTCAAAAACCATAGATTTGTGATCCCCATGACGTAAAGCTCACCTCTAGGAGCTACTAGATCAAAGAACAAGTTATTTTGGATAATTGGTTAGGAAGTTATGGGCTAAAGAATGCTCTAGTCTCTAAAAAATGCAAAAAATTCCTTGCTGTATTGACGCAAATGTGAAAATTTTCTAAGTGTCGATGTGTATTTATAGTGTCTTTGTGTTGCATCAATGCATTTTACTGCATTGATAGGGATGTGTTGATGCAACCGAAAAATAAACATTTTCACAAATAAAAACTAAGTTTGAAAATGAAGTTTTTCCATAAAATTAGAGTCTAGAGAAATCCAAAAAATATAAGAATGAGGATGAATGCTTGAAGAGTGAAACATCACCAAAAATGCATGTTGCAACCTTTGTAGCCTTCACCCCATGAAACTTGAGGCTCAAATTCATTATAAATGTGAAGACTACAACCTAAGGGATGTAATTTCACATCTTTAGCTTTTGGAACTAACAAATGCCTTATTAGTGTTAAAATACTCAACCCTTAAGTAAGAAAAAGTCATATTAGATTCGTATTTCGGCATGGAAGGTTAAAAATGTCTTTTGGACTACCAAAATTGGCATTTTCATGAGTGTTGTGGGTGTATAGCTTTTGGTACCCTAGAAACAGTTGAGGGAGGTACCACATCACCCATGCCCAACATGGATGGTATAACTCTTGCTCCCTAGCATTGCTACTTCATCCCATAGAGAGGGTTTAGCATAGACCCAGCAACGCTCTAGTGAGGGTGTAATGAGGATCCAATGTTGCTCCAATGAGGGCCTAGCATTTCTCTAGTGAGGGTCTAGCATTGCCCCAATGTGGGTTCCATATTCTTAGCACAAGTGTTATATTCCGAACATGGGTGACATACCCCCAACATGGCCCATGCATCTAAACATGGCTCCTACAAGCCCAACATTGCTATTAGAAGGCCTTGCATGGGTAAAATTCCTATTTACTATTTTTAGTAAACAAAATTGTTTTAATGCTATGGGGGTATAACAATTACCATACATAGTAACCTTACTTAATTTGAACATTCAACACACCTATTTGTTAACAATCAAGCAGAATTTATAGTAGCAATAAAGTAGAATTTGTAGCAATAATCAAGTAGAATTTGTAGTAGTAATTAAGTAATTTGTAGCAGAAAACAAGCAAAATTTTCAACCAAATTTATGCCTTAAAACTGTAGAAAACCCAAGCACCAAGACTTGAAAGGGTTCACACTATTGCATTTTTAGGCATTTTTGCATTTGAGAGCTTTGAGCATACACAGAGCTTCTTGAATCCCCCAATGTTGAACCAATAGCCATTTTCACCCATGTTATTCTCCCTTTGAGATTTTTGAGACTTTGGCATCAATGTTCAGCACCTAGAAATTCAAACTCTAAGTGTTTCTTACTTTTATAATCTAAATCCCTCACACCTCTCTATATCAACAATGTTGTAGATTTAGTGCAAGAGCAGCTAAGGTTCGAAAGCATCGAAAGTGGTAGAACCTCTCTATTTTGGAGCTGATCATAGTAGTTTCAACAGATTCTAAACCCCCACCCAAGTGAACCCCTTACTCTTCTCTCAAGCATAAATGTTGGCACATTTGGCCATTTCATGGAATAGTAAGACTCATTTTACATATTATTGTAGGAATGGGGGAGTGTAAGTATGCTATTTCATACCATTGGTATGGGATCTAGGGGAAACCATAATATTACTGGTGGAAATAATGATGCACATATGAAAAACAAGGAATAAAGATTGCAAGAGATAATGTGCCAATAATGAATGAATTAACAAGCAAGGAATTTTTCATTGTCAGAAATATGTTCAGGAATTGATCATTTGGGTACTGGCAAAGAATGAAAGAAGGAAACTGGAATTGAAAATTAAAAAATTAAAATCAACAGAGTATATGAATAATAAAACGGGAGAATATTGGTCATGTTTCAAAATTTTCCCACAAATTTTAAAGGGCTATTCTAGAATGGGCAGGAATTTTGTCATCCATAATCCACATTTAAATTTATTTTACAAAAAGAAAATAGAAGAAGACTCTGGTGGGCAAACAGAACTGCAGTAGCAACAATCTTCTAAGTAGTGCAGTCCAAAAGGGACAGAAGCTCCTGCACCACGCCAACTATTCACGAATGTAGACACTATGCAGACAAAATTCGGGCAAAGTTATGAAGGTATTTTTTCTAGAAAAAAGAATTCCGAAAATCTCATCAAAATCATGGTCTGCGGCACCGCGCCTCTTCAATTTTTTTTGAAGAATCAGCGTAGATTCTGAAACAACACACAAGGCTCAGGGTTTTAACGCAGTACGCAAGTCCACAATTTCATCACGGTGCAAATTTTGACACAGCGCGATGGCCTAAACCCTTGTCAGAAAGCATGAACGCGGTCTTGGGGTTTCTGTAATGGTTCGCATAGATAACAAGAAAATTAATGGGTAGGACGACCGCAAGGAAAGCAATGACACCGATGGAAGAAATAAAGTTTCAGGCCTGAAACTGTTTCCATTCCAGAAACTGGTGCATAAAATCGTGTAGGGTTCTACAAACAGATCTATGTTTTAGCCCACCACTGTGACTTCTGATATTTTGTTGCAAGTGTTTCCCAACTGCGACCTCGCCAAACAAGCCTTTTTTTCCTCAACGAATGCATTTCAAATTTTTAGGTGGTGAAAAAAATGGCAATCACAAATGTCATTCGCCCTGGGACCTGTAATCTGAAACAGCAGCCATGCCCGACGACGATGCATCCGATATCGCATACCAGTCCACCGAATGCGGCAACAAAGACACAAGGGCATACCAAAACAAGTGTATAACCGAATCTGCAGAGTGAGAGATATTTTAACTGATGCTGGAGTTGTAGTTTAATCTATCATTGAAGACTTACCTTTAATTTAATTTAATTATTCCAAGTCTTAAAACATTCTTAAGACATTATTTTTCCAACATTATTATATATAAGTTACTACTCATAAAATATTTGCAATATTAATGTTAAACTATTTATTAATGTTAAAATATTTGTAATGTTACATTACACAAAATATTTATAATATTTATTATATAAAATTTATAATATTTACAAATATTAATATTAGCATAAATTCCTCCTAACTTTATGTATAACTTCCTAACTACATAACTTCCTCCTAACTAAATAGGTAAGTTGTAACTTCCTTACTTGGGAGAAAAGTTAGCTAGGATATAACTACCTTATGAACCTTATAAAAAGGCTTCAGGGGAGGAAGGGTAGAAAAGATCACACTTTTGGGAAAAAAGAGAAAAGAGAGAGGGGGACTTGGAAGAAGACATTGATACTACATCTTGGAAGGCTACTAGCTAGCACTTAGGCTCTCACTTGGAGACACACTTTGGATTCCGGGAAGAGCTTGTTAGAAGAAATTGTGAAGGATTGCTTGATGGCTTGCTAAATAAAATATTTCAGCCTCTTTGTCATGGTCCTTTGAGTTATGTTTTTTATTTTTTATTTTATTTAAATTGTTTAGCTAGTGGTTTAGATAGTATCATCCTTTGCAAGTAATTTTGAGATTTTTAGATTGCTCTTATCTTTCTTGTTGCCCGATAGGAAATTTTTGTTAAAATTTTACCATAGAAACGCTTGTGTTTAAAATTCTTAAGAGCATTTTAGTAGTGATTTTGGTTATTGTGCAACATATAAGAACTGCTATTGAGATCGTTGTAAGAGAGCCTCTGCTTGTAGTCATGTCATTGAATGATTTAATAGTTAAGAGGGTTTAGAAAATCTTTGGTATTTTGATGGGACCGGAATAGCTTCTTTTTATCTTTAAAGTGAATCTTCGTGGTATTTCAATCAGAAATTGTCAAGTCTTTTGAAAGTTCTGTTGAATGTGATTGTTGACATCCATTATCTAGCCAAAATGGAGTCTCGTACGTGATAGTTTACGCAACAATTTTTTGGTAGCATAGTAGGATTGTCTTGAAGAAATTGCTTATTTGAGCCTTGGAAGTTTCAACAATTCGTAGTTATTCAATTTGGGATAGCTTTATTGTGAAGTGTTTACTCGTGTCATTTTACCTTATTCAAATATTTGAGGTCTACACAAATCTGCTTTCTTTTCTATCTATTTCTGTCGAATCTTGCTCTATTTCTAGTTTTCTTGTGGAACTATCTCTTTCTCTGGGGAAAATTAGAAGTAGATTTGCAGAGTTGGGCTCAAATGTTTTCGCAAAATTTTATTTGTTACAATTAGGTATTATAAGGACTGCATAGACTAGGCAATTGAACAAAATAGGAACTCTAAACAACTCATAGTACTTGGCAAAGTTGGATGAATCTCTTTTAGATAAGTCATCTATAGTTTACACATAATGCAATCATTTCATATTTCACAACCGCATGCCGCAACAGCACACACATATACTCACATTAACTACTGATTTTATTTGGAGGTATCTAGGCCTTGGTGTTGCCAGAGACCAGCAAGCACCTAAATCCTATTCAAGGACACTCGTTCGCAGTCGCGTCCCAAACGGTCGCCAACAATAACTACAAATTTTTGGATTCTACCTTTATTTTTTTCAATAAAGTTTATAGTTCCATTTTGTGTGTAATTCAGATTTATTTGATTTATTTTTAGTACATTTACTATTATATTTGCATTTTGCATTTTTACTATCATTATCTTATTTTGTCCTTCTTTAAGTTCTTAGGTAGTCTGTCAAACCATCTAGGGCACCTTGGATTGTATTTTTTGCAAAGGCCCTTGGCATTCAGGATTAAGACTATTTTGCTTAGAATTCTTGGTTTCTCCAGCAACCAAGATTTTTAGTTGTTACAGTTTTTTGGTGCTAAAAGGAAGACCTCTAACTAAGTTCTTTGCTTAATTTAATCTACCATTTTTTATCCTTCTTTTCTACCACTAAGCCCCTAGCATGGGTGTTTGGGCTTTGAGAAAATTCATAGCAGTTTCTAGATTTTCTAAAACTAGCATGGGCATCATAAAATCCTAGCATGGGTGTTTGTGTTTTGGCCAAAAATTCACAATAGTTGCAGGAAATTTCCCAACAAGGCCAATGTTGGTATTCCAACCACAACCTTACCTTTCTATCTTGTGAGAAATATCATAACAAGGCCAATGTTGGCACCCTACCAAAACCAAAATAAAGCTTTTTGAAATAAACCAAATTTTCACTTTAATTTTTAGCAAAAGATGTTAAAACCTACCAAAGGATAATCCCCCAACACTATGTAGGAGGGTGTAAGATTTTTAATTTTACCCCCATTATTACCCGCTTTCCATCTTCAACATGGGTGTTACACCTCAACATATGTCTTACATTTCCTAGTGTGGGTATCATACCCCTCCCCCACAATGTGGATGTTTGGGTTTTGGTAGAAAATTCAAAATAGTTGTTGGATTTTCTAAAGTAAGAAAGGGTGTCATATCCCTTAGCTAAGCTATCATACCCCCTTCATCTAGGGTGTCATACCCCCCTTAACTAGGGTGTCATACCTCTCTTAGCTAGGGTATCATACCCTTCTTACCTAGGGTGTCATACCCCTCTCGACTAGGGTGTCATATCCCCAGCATGGGTAACATACTCTTAGACCATCCAAACCCTCCTTGCTATGAAGTTTTTCAGTAAAACCCACTCTTTTTTCAAAAAGAACATTGTTTTGGCCAAGAGGAGGGAACTCTAACATAGTGCAAGTGGGTAAGATAATTGTTGGCACCTTATTTCCTTACCCCCTCCCTTTTCATGTATAGCAAACTATATCATTGGAAAACCCAACTTGCTAAGATTTTTACTGAAAATAATAAGAAGTCAAAAGAACATCCTTTGATAATGTCTTTAGCTAATCAATCGTACTACTGCTTAACTTGAAAAATATGGTGTCAAGCAAAGATGCAGTTCATGTTTATGACTTGAAAGACCCCACAATCATAGATCGAAGGTAATCACTTAGGAAAAGAGGCAAAAATCTAGATTTCATGATCATTAATGAGGAGTTTTATGACTTCCTCTATGCTAAGATACAAGTTGGTCTATTGATATCATGCTCTAAATTTGATGATAAGAATCAATTTAAAATCATACACTAGGATGGGAAAGAATACATCCCATCCCTTTATGACCAAATCCCCCTCATAGACTTTTATGCATCAGTTCTCATATAAATCATACAGTTTGATGAGTTTAGTAAGTGAATTAGTTCAAAGGATTGTCAAGAAGAGGAAGATGAGTTTGGAAGTCCTTTCTAATCTTTGGCTCCCTAAACAACTACATCTAACTCCACGTCTCTTACTTCATTGATGGGACAAATCCTTAAGTCCAACTCTCCTTCTATTCATCCTACAATATTTGGGTTCATACCCATCATCATCACACACTAGACACAACCTATGTCCAAATCCACCTTATTTTCATCAATATCCTTTGACACAAAACCTTACTTCATTCATGTAGCATTAGTGATGTCTACCTCACCATCTCCCTTTATCATATTGACAGGACCGTCATTGTACCCCAAGCAACATAAGCCTCTCATACTCCTTTTGTCCCCTTTGTGACTTTGGTTCTACAATAAACATTATTTTCCTTGTTTAGCTTGCCTATGATGCTCATAACCTAGCCTCTTAATTCTATACTGTAGCATATCACAAGGTTGAAAGTCTCATAACTTCTTCCTCAACCATCGATACAAGCACGACAACCTATAGACATGCCCTAAGGATTGGATCAAGCCTTTCAAATAATCCAAGACTTTATGGAAGTGCTACAAAAACTTAAGGCCAACACAACTAAGATGGTAAGGATTCTAGATTTCTACCAAGATGATCCTATAAGCCCTATGATGTCTCAAATAACCTTTCCTACAGGATTTCCTATTACAAACTTCACCAAATACAATTGTGAAGGGGATTCCAACACACATCTAGTAATCTTCTAGTTTGAGTGCCTCTTCTTACAAGCTTGGCCTCATATAATACTATGGATTTTTTCATGTCTCTTAAGGGTAGATTAATACTAAATATTTCCTAGAGGTTCCATATCTTCCCTTGAGGACTTGATTAACCAATTTATTAATCACTTCAAATACAACTTGAAGCTAGATGCCACATTGGATCAATTGATAAGAGTGAAGCAAGGGCCACTTAAACCAATCAAAAGGTTCATTCAAATGTGGAACTCAACACTTAAAAAGATTCTAGAGCATATTGAGAAAACTCACCTCTTGACCATCTACAAGGGAGTAGTAAATGACTTTATCAAGTGACAGTTATAGTACCTAGAGCCTTGGTCACTAAGCCAAACCTTATCACAGACCAAGAACATTGAGGAGGCAACTAAGGCAAGCATCAACCCAACCTATGTGGCCTATAAAAACCAACATGTGAGGAGGGATAGCAATATAACTAAGCAAGAATGTACAACTATGGCGATAGGAGTAAAAGAATCAAAAGAAGGAGAGAGGTAGGGATCATCATCATGCAACAAATATTTTGACTCATCCCAACCATCCACTTCTTATGTTCCAAACCAACCAAGATCAAACTTTGGATGGAAGGATAGATCTAAGTATACAAGGTTGCCTATGAAGCCCTTAGAGCTTCTAGAATAGTTGCTTAAAGTTGACCATATACAACATAAGAAACTATCTAAAGAGGCTCGTAAGAGGCATGATCATCTTTGTGACATAGCTAGAGATCCAACCATAGCTATCAAAGATGATCCAAAGCTACCAAGGTACCTTAAGCTAGATAGGCATTTTCATTATTATCAAATGGCTGGGCATGACATTTATTTCTTCATATCATTAAAGGACAACCTTTAGAAGATGATAGTGCTGGCGACCATTTGGGACGCGACCGCCAACGAGTGTCCTCGAACAGGATTTAGGTGCCTGTTGGTCTTTGGCAATACCAAGGCCCAGATACCTCCAAATAACTCAGTAGTTAATGTGAGTATGTGTGTGTGCTGTTGCGGCGTGCGGTTGTGAGAAATGTGACAATTTCGTTGTGTATGAACTACAAATGACTTACTTTAAAGAGATTCAGCCAACTTTGCCAAGTACTGTGAGTTCTTGAAAATTTCCTATTTTGTTCAACTACCTAGGCTACG
>MNCI01026300.1:0-43571 GCA_015680685.1 Gnetum montanum | reverse complement strand
CATCTTCCAAGAAATCTTCTTTACAAATCTTCCAAGTGTGATGTGTGAAGTTCCTTGTTGTTCTTCCATGCTTCCCCCCCCCCCCCCCCAAGTTTCCTTAAGCATTTTCAAAGGTAGGTAGGGAAGTTACAAATTTAAAAATATCTCACCTAACTTCTCTCCCAAGTCACTTAGCCAACCAATTAGAAAATTACTTACCCAACAGGTTAGGTGGTTACTTGCCCAACAAGTTAGGTAAGTTACAACAATTTTGGGTGGTTTTTAGCCACAAAAAGAGATGAGGAAGTTGACAAGTGGCCTTGGTCATTAAAGTACAATCTAAACAAAATACATAGGGATACAAGCTATAGTACTCCATACATATTTATCCCTTTGATTTTACTTCTTCCAAATGAGGTGTCAAGTCTTCTGAATGATGTATAAGGAAGTTGCAATTTTCAAATATCCAAAAATATCTTCAATAACATCTCTCCTAACTTTCCTCTCAAGTAACCTGACTAACTAATTAGAAGATCACTTTCCAAACAAGCTAAGAGAAAGTTACATAGTTATGAAGAGAAAATCTGCAACTGACAAGTGTTTACATCATACATGATACAAGAATTTGGCCTTTGCCTATAATTTAAATACCTAGGTAAGTATCCAGCATTTCAATAATTATTTTTGCGGCTATGTTTCATTTGTTAGAAATATAATTATTTGTAAAATTAACTTTATGAAATAGTAAATACGCTGTCTTTGGGGGAGGGTAAATATTTTTCAAGTGTTAATGTTTTCCAACGCGGTTAACCGCATTACTTTGCTTCCTCTGTGCGTGCTCCTTCCTTCCGCGATTTGCATTGCTTCCTCCTCCGGACTGCTCCGTCTGTTATTTTCCCTGCCACCGCTCTGCATCGGATTGGCCCAAGGTCATGATTGCCGCTGTCAGTTTGTGGCTGACGTCGCCGAAACCCTACCACTGCTTTGCTGCCTCCATCCCCGCGTCTCCCGCGTCTACCATGGCTGTGTCATCTATTGAACCCCAAAACACGATTGCAGTTTGAACAGCTTTTTCGCGGAGCTCGGCATCAGTTACTCATATCAACGGTGCAATAAATTGAATTTGAGAACCCCCTGCAATGGTGTCTTGACCCTATTCGTGGGCAGCGTCCAAGTCCGGCACATCCGTATTTTATTTGGTAGTTTTTTGCTAGTAACCGTCCCGGATTGCAGGCATAGGCATGGGCGTAGCAACCAGCTGCGTTCTGACCCTGTTTCATTCATCCGCTGTACTCTTTGGCTAGGAGATTAAGTTCATTTCAGAAATAGAATAAAGAAACCCTTCGCGGAAAGTGTTTGACAAAATTTTAAGTGGAATATGAAGGGATTTCTAGCATTTTCTTGGCAACATTTTAGCAGCAAGCATCACTGCGTTTTTATTGCCATTGATACTACGTTTTTTCTCTTGGTGTTTAATCCTGTTTCTAACAGTATTCAGTAACTGTTTCTTCTCAACACAAAGTTCATTTCCTTTGTTCTTTGGCTTTCATAATTCAGAAAACTTTCATCATTCTTGAAAACTCTTGGTTTACCAAAATAACCACATCATTTTTGAATATTATTTATCCTTGATATATTTGTGGTCAGGCCCTGTATATTCCCTGTCTGCCACCGTTACTGAGCCAATCTAAGTTTGTAATGTGCTGCAATATCACATTCTTTGCACAATGTAAGGTAAAAATCAAATATGTATTTATCATCATAAAAATCATCCGAATCTTAAACACCTATTTCATTTTTATTCTTCTTAAGCAAACTAAAACTCCTACTCCATGTAGTGGCTGAAAATGTGCCAACAGATAGATTGTAGAGAGTTGGCATTGAAAGAGTCCAACTCTCCAAGAGCTAACAATAATTATTACATGGTAGTCTCATTCATAGAAGTTGATGAGTAGCGAGGGTACCCCTATGCCCAACCATACAAATGATAAGTGTTTATGCATGATCCTATTGAATTCCATGTACTTTGTCATTTCCAATGCACTAGCACTTTAGGAAGTGAATTTAGCCTTAAGGTCAATCATTTTCTTCCCAATTACACTTGTTATGTTCGTTGGTATGGTTAACTGTAACTGAGGCATTCAATTAAATCTATCCAAACTACTGCAAGGTTTATTAGAAAGCTCATCTTTATTGCCGCACACACTCTTATGCGTAGGTACAACAATGTTCAAATAATGATTCGTACACGTAATGTCTCCTACTGTGGGTGCTTAGGGGAAAAAGATTCTAACTTTCAAATGGAAAAAATGCAAGAGCTTCACTACAATAAAATATAGATTGCCATAAATGCAATTGGTAGACACATATTTATAGAAGACAGATAGACACTACATTGATGGGGCCTCATTAGTGTAGGGAAAGATGTGTCAACGAGGCCTCATCGATGCAACCAACCAACAACGACTCATCATACCCCACAACTAAATGAAAACTTATCCCCAAGTTCTTTTACAAAATTGAAAAGGTATGAGATTATTGGTTGACTTTTCTTCAATAAAAAAAACTAACCAACTTTGACAAAAAATGGAGTGCCCAAGTGTATAGATCAACATAGTACAAAAATGGTGGTGTTCAAGACACAAAATTGAACACCATGATACAACTCTTCAAAAATTGAGCAACATGTTCCTTAATGGTGTGAAGGTTGTTGGAAAAGAATAAACAATCCTAGGAAATGGTGGTTTTTGAGGCTCCAAGGAACCTTCATTGGCTTCATGCATTGGTAGTGGTTGAGGTAGTTGTGGCTGTCCTAATGCTACTACAACTTTAGGTAGGAGGGAGAAAGCATCCAATAGAGCTTTTACTTTCTCCTTCTTACTCGTAGGATCATGCACCATCCACTTAGCTTTCCCAATGTGGGTTGGAATGGGTACATTATGAGGACATGAGATTGTTAGAAACAACTACTTAACATTGACAAACTAGGCAACAAACTATTTGCATTCAATGTTAAAAGCTCTCACTGTGTTCTTCAACTCCTGGTAGTTATTCATCCATTTGGCAAGGTTCTCAACAATAGATTATTGATCCCTGAATTATCCTCTAAGAACTTCAAGTTTAGCATTAGTAGTCTCAAGCTTTTGCTTAGTGTCCTTGTGGTGTTTGAACTTGGCCTCATATAGTAGATACAAGCTAGCCACTTGTTTCTCCAATTCTGACCATGGCCATCTAGCTATCAGCATTTCCAATTTTGCATAATGGAGATTGGAAAACTCCATATACTTTATCATTTCCTTGATCTACCACTCCTTCAAGAAGATCTACACTTTTTTGTAAGCATCAATCCCATCAATGATGGGCCACAACATCTCTCTTCCTTTTTGGAGTTGCTAAAGGGCTTCATTTACTTTTGTCTTTGTCATCTGGATTTTTTTTCATTAATTTCCTTTTACAAGATAACCTAGTCCCTATATTGATTTTTCACTTTTTCAAATTTGATAGCTTCATTCTTCCAAGTGGCGATCTCGATGGAAAACTTTTGTCACAAGGTGTGTACCTCCTCCATTGATAGATTGTGGTTCTCCATGGCCAATTTCCTTAGTTTAGTGTTAACATTGGCAAGCTGCTCTTGTTATTGATGGATGAATGTTTGCATTTGATCTCTCTAAGCATCAACATTTCACATGTGATGATTTTGCAAGGTCAATGGTTCATTCTCCTAGTGCATCTAATTCAAGTCCTTTTTGATTGAGTGCGTTTCAACTTTTACCATGGATTGTTTGGAGATGGCCATAACTACTTCCTCCTCAGCCTTTTGAAATCATTCTTAAAGCTATTTGATAACTTCATCTCTTATTATTGCCAGTTTGAGGATTTCTTGTTCTGCAAGTTGAGCATGAAGTTTAGCAACCTCCATGGCCAACTCTTAATTTTGTTCTTAGGCTATTTCTAGTTGCCCTTCCAAAATGATGCATATATCCCTTACATTCAATAGCTCCAATTGGGTTGCAGTGATGTTATTTAGAAGATCAAATATGTCTAGAGTCAGTTGATTGGTTCCTACTAGTCATTACAACAACTATTCATGTTGGTTTATGTTTAATTTTCTTCTGACTATGCTTGGAGACATCTACATGTCTTGAAGTGTAAATACATTTGGTATAGACACTGTGGGTGCATTCAATGCTTCGACTACATTGTTAGCTACCACGTCTACCACTATCTATTGACCTTGGTGCTACATCATCAAGATAGTTTCCTCTTTTCCTTCCTCCAATCACATTGATAAAGTGGTGGCATTCTTAGAGATTTCTAGAAATAAATGATATGTTTCTAGTGACATTGTCACCTCTCAAGCATTGGGATCTAACCTTGAAGGTAGCTACATTATTTGGGTAGAGAAAATGAAACCACCCCTTTCCATCTAACTAACTATTCAAGCCACCTCATTAAAGTGACTCATCATTGGTTGATACAAATATGGATCTACCACACTTGTTTCTACTTGTTGCTCTTGTTCACTAAGAGTCATTCTTAGATTTGATGCAGATACTCAAGGACTCTACAAGGATCTAACGTTGTTTCTTGAGTGGATGGTGGTGGAAATAGCTCCTCTTCTTGAGTGGTCAATGGCATCTTATATTTCATGATTTTTTCCCATGAGGCCAATGAAGCACCACTAATTTCGGGCTCTCATGACTCAGCATTAGATTTGTCGAAGCATTGAAACCTAGGCAAAATTTCTCTAAATATGGTGCCATGTTGTGCCATGTGGATAGCATGGCACCCTGAAAGTCCTAACATCTATAAATTTTTTTTTAAGTCTACCTACTATGCTTCTTAGCACAGTCAACGTAGCATCCATTTCCAAGGCTAGTTTGCACAAAAAGGACATTAAAGATGGATATCAAATTTTCTATCTTCTAGGCCATCAAGCTTGCGATGCTCTCTAGCTTGCCTAGCTTGACACATATCCTGGTTGCTAGTCCACCCAGGTGCCAAGCTAGGAGTTGTAAAAAATTTTCAAGATAGAAAAAATAGTTTATCAAATTTTCTAACTCTAGACCTATTACACTCTGCTACACTGCACACCGTAGAAAGCATAGTAGGTCATGCAAGACTAAAGTTTTCCTCAATGTTGGACCAAACATAGAAGGTGCATTTGGCAATTCTTCAACCTCCAAGGCTACCTATCTTGCTTCATCTTTAGAGCATGATCAGAGTCCTATGATAGAGCATTGCAATTTTGGTTAGAATTCATTCAAAATTAAATGTTACGCTATGCTACGCTGCATATCGTAGATAGTGTAGCAAAGGTGCTAGGGTCAAAAATTTCTCAAGTATGAAATGAAGAGGTATTAGGCTCTTTCAACATGAAAAGTGTAGTTGTTGATTGCTAAAGTTTTTTTCCTTACTAAATCTCAAAGTGATATTTTCAATTTTTGTGATAAAATTCATTGGAAAATGAGTGTTATGCTCTGCTATGCTATGTAGTGTAGACAGCGTAGTAGGCCAAAAATACAAAAGTTTTCTAAGTGTTCACACTACACTTCATTATGCTAGGCAACGTAGATAGAGTAAGACTTTGAAAAGGCTTATGAATGCCTGTAAAACCCCTCAGAATTCAGCATCGACCTTCATTTCAACTCTGGCATCTCTCTGATAACCAAGATCAATAGTTTTCTTTTCTTTTGCACCCCTTGTTGATTCCCAAAGTTATCCCTACACTTTACTAGACTTGGAAGAGGAAGGAAGACATAGTTCCAAAGCATAAGGCTCCAAGTTGTATTTTTTTAGGCATTTTTGTAAAAAAAAATGGTAGTTTTTCAGATTTTGGCACATGTGGTCTGGGAAATATGGTCATAGTTTGGTAGATTTTCAGTCCATGTTCTTATCCTATAGAGCATAGCACCATTGGGCGTAACACTTTGAGCATAGCACATTGGCGTGGCACATTCACGATTGTGATACATGGGACCCAAGACACATGGCATCCAAACCACGTCTCCCCTGCAACCCTAACTCTATAAATACACTTGTAATTAACATTCTGAGGGTTGGCTTTGGTTGTTGGCTTTGGCAATTGGCTTTCGTAGTTGGCTTTAGCAAGACATTGGTAAGAAAAAGGTTGATGAGTGGAAAATCTCAATATTAAGAGCATTCCTAATATATACCTCACTCCTGCACATGAACGTGACACCTGCACCTTGCACTCGCATAGTGTAGCAACTGCCAACCTAGCAAGCTTTAGCTCCTTCTTGTCAGCATTGCATTTGCAAAGACCCAGGAACTATGACCATGTTACCTTGCTACCCAACTATGCCTATTTGACATTATGTGCTAATTATACACATCATTTGATCAAAATTCGAATCCCCCAATCTTGGGATGGTGCATTTCCTCACTTGCACTCTCATTTTATTTTTCTATAGCACATATTTTAAACTATTAGCATACCTATCTATTTCTATTACTATAATGCATGCACATTAATATTCTTCTGCTGTTATGCATATTGCGTTCCTACTTATTCCAACTCCTATGCGTGATGTTCTAAAATCATTATTCACAAATGGTTATTGGACATCACATAAGTCCTTGATTAATCAACCAAATCATTTAGGGTGCCCTATTTCCATCTTCTCCATCATGGCCCTCCCACAGACTCAGGGTTAGGCTATGTGCCTAATAACCTCTCGGTTTTCCAACCACCGATGCTTTTAGACACAGTTTCTAGCACTAGAAGGAGGGCCTGAACCTCCATGTCTCTTCTATGTACCATAGGTAGTCCCATGTGCCTTCTATATCTCTATCACTAGCAACAAGCTAGTGTAAATGTAACACCCTTGTGGACCTACTATGGTAATAGCTAGATCATAGGCCAGCACAATGGTTGTTTACATTTTGGTTGGTATAGTTGGGTCCCAGTTAACGGTTTCCCTGGAACCTCGCAGGACAAAAGGCCCAAAACAGTGTACTACATTATGCTCTCTATGTTCTGTGTGGCATGACACATATAGCATAACAAGTGTAGCATAAAAACCCTATTAGCATGACAGTCTCGCCTAATGTAGCAAGTGTAATAGCACAAGTTACTACTTTTCTAGCATCTTTAGACTTTTTCGTTTTTGGCCTATCTTCAGTGCAGCTTACCTATTTAAGAATTTTCACTCAAAACTTACTGTATTCCACCATTTCTCATAAGTTTCTTTACTTCTTACATCCTTTTTTGACACAGTAAAGATGAACCCACCTAGCACCTCAGCTGCAATCTTGAACTTGGAGATAGCTCATCCCTTGCAACATGTGATGGCTCTTGAGTGACCACTTACCCTAGTGTGCCCACAATAACAGTCTCTTTGATAACAACATCAATTGTCCAAATGCATGGATGTGATGAGGAGTGATATAACTTCTTATGTGCAAAGATCCAAGCGAGCCTACCGCTAGACCATCGAGAATTCAAAGAAAAGCATAACTTTGAAATTATTCACCAGAATGGAAGAGAGTTCCTTCCTACTCCTGATGCCATCATACCACTCACTAAAATTTTTTAGTGGATATTGAATCAACATTTTCAATTGAGTGGATCAAAAGAGTGAGACATGATATCTCACTATGAGGAACCCCTCCACAATGGGTAAGAGGATTTTGAATCCCATTCTGAAGGTGGTGACCCACTCTAAACCATAGCCTCACAGTCCACTTCTCTATTTTTTTCACACAAGTCACAACCCTTCACCTCTTTTGTCATGGCTACAACAATTCTATAACCCAAACCTTCCTTTGTAGTAGGTAGTCATCAAATGGTATCAACACCATAGCATATAGGACCTTCAACCTCCTTTTCCTTTAGTATTCCTTTATAGTTTGTCCAATTTTTACAACAAACATCTATGATGCCTACATTACCATATGTACACACAATGTCTACGTCAGAACTCCAAATGAGCCCTATTTCCGTTACCTCTTCCACGTCAATTACACTGCCAGCAGTAGCTCCAACCTCAACTACATGGTAGGTAGTGATGTCCTTTCATATTGTTTAGACGTACCAGATACCACAGTATATGCAACCCCAAATGTATCAAGCTTCACATATGATGCATCCAATAACAAGGTTGTGGGCTACTCCAGCAATGGGATAGGTACCCATTCCCATAATGCCACCAATGGTAGTCACTCTAGTGACATTGTCCATAGGGTTGTGGGCGACTCACACGGTGCCACTGATGGGAACTACTCTAGTAGCACGCCAAATGGGACTGGTAACTACACCAATAGAACCACCAATGATGGCTACTCTTATAGTACCATCAGTAGTCTAACTCATGCAACCTTCCATAACACCCCCATTTCTAGACCAAGCCTTCCAGCTTATTCAAACCCTCACCAATGAAGTCAAGCTGCTTAAATCCGCTAGTTCTGAAATAGTCCAAGTAGGGACTTTTACCATGATGATCCTATTAGTCCTATTGTCCATTCTCCTACATTGCCTCCTAGGTTACAAATTCCATAGTTCACAAAATACAATGGAGAGGGTGATCCCAACATCCACTTAGTTACATTTTGATTCGAGTTCCTATTATTGTAGCTAGGGCTGCATGCGATTATTCGTGTTTTTTCCATGTCCATGACTGGTCAAGCTTTGGATTGGTATTGCGCACTTTCTTGTGTGTCTATTTCAAAATTAGAAGAATTTCTAAGTTAACTTATCACTCCAATTATAACTTGAAGCTGGAAGTCATCTTAGACCAACTAATGAATGTCAAACAAGAACCATTAGAATTTGTCTAGAAATTTATACAACGTTGGAGTGCTGCCTTAAATGAAATTCATGAGACGATTACTGAAGCCCATCTACTGGACATTTTCAAGGGTGCTGTGAATGATTTTATCAAATCTAACCTATACTATTTAGCACGATGCACCCTTAGCTAGGTTTTTGCATAGAGAAAGAGTATCCAAGATGCAGTGGAGGCTAGTAGGGACCCAACTTATATAGCTTACAAACATGCACATGCAAAGAAAGAGAAGGAAAAGGGAAAGGTTGCAACAACCACTGTGGCTGCTGTAGCTAACGAAACCAAGCCCAATAACAACAAGGAGGTTGCCAAAATGCCTAAGGCCATGACCACTACTACTAATACGTCAAGCTCTAACAATGTGGGTACTAACCAACCTCTGACATCAATGGCTACAATACAAACTTTGCAAAGGTAAAATTTTGAGCATAAGGATTGCTTGAAATACATCCGATTACCAATTAAGCCTTCAAAGCTATTAGATCAACTATTGAGTGTTGGGCACATTCAATATAAGCAAATGATGGAGGAGGCCCATAAACAACATGAGAGATATTATGAGATTATTTGAGACCCCTCTATGGATATGCCTAAAGAGCCTCCAATGCCTAGAAATTTTATGCTGAAATGCTTTTGCAATTACCACCAATTATATGGCCATGACATGGATTACTGCTTGGCATTGAAAGATGACATTCAGCATATGATTGATCAAGGAAAGTTGGTCCTTGATGGAAACAATCTTATCTGACCGGAAAAATAGTCTATGAAGGTCTATAAGGACCTATTGAACACTAACAATGTAGGCTATACCATTAATGCCATCAACATTGATGACAATGTAGAGTCACCACATGAGACGTTTGTGATTCGTATATCTTCCCATGATGTTGAAGCTTCAATGTCAACTAGGTTGCAGACCCCTTGTATCATTAAAGTTCCACCATAGAGGCCCATTACACCCTTCATAGTTAAGGCTCCATAACACATCACTGCAACAACACAAGCACCTTTTGTTTTAAGAGTGCCAAAACATACAAACTAACCACCTACCTAGAGTCCATTGGTTGGAATTGTGGCACAACCTTCTTGCCTAAGAAAACATGATGAGTACCTAGTTGATAAGATAACTAGAGAACGCACTGCGCTAGGCCCCCCTAAGCCCACTCCTTTATTGATGATTCCCATGGCCCCTCCATTCAAAGATAAAATAGAAACACATACACAACAAGCAACTACTAAAGCTCAGAAGCCTATTGCTCAACCAAAAGCTAAGGCTTTTCCTTTTCAACAAATTTGCCTTTTGGGGCATATGGAGGAAGTAAAAACTACAAAACAACTAGATAGTGCACAAGACTTCCTAAACACACTTACATAGGTTAGATAAGCTTTAAAATAAAAAAATACAACTTTAAGTTTGTACAATTTAATAATAACTTTCGTGGCACACCGACAGGCTTTCATCTACATGATGGCATCTATCCCTATTAAGGAAGATATTCCAGTAGAGGAAAGAGCCATTCATGTCATTATGCTCCCATCTACAGTTGAAGAACGACAAGCAACTCACTTGACTTTTCATGAAAAAACCATTAAAGCTGATCCAGAAAAAGGTCAAGTAGCCACTGCCCTTATTTTTATAACAATTCATGTAGGTCAATCCAAGATTTGTAGGATTCGCGTCAACCATGGGGCAGCAACCAATGTAATTACATTCCCTGTTGTTAACAAGTTAGGCCTAGTGGATCAAATCAAGCCCATGGAAACTTCTTGTTTAAATTCATTCAATAGAGCACACATTGTGGTCAAGGGAATTGCCACTATCAACTTTGTAGTAGGGGATCAATTCCCCACTAGTGTAGAATTCATCATGGTAGAAGAAATGCCTAGTTTCAATTTAATTTTGGGAAGATCTTGGTTAGCCCAAATAAGGGTTTTCTCTTCACGGATACACCAAGGGATTAACCTACCCTATGGGGGTGGAGAGGTGGTGATCTTTGGTGATGAGGTAGCCCCTTGGGATATCAACAATATAAACATGGAGCAAGGGTTGGAAATAGAAGTCTCCAAAGGCATGTCACCTATCCATGTTGAAACCTAATGTTGCCCTGCCAATAAGCTAGACAATACTAGTGACCTAGATGAAGAAACTATATGGAAGAGTTTCCTTTTTCAACAATTGATGATAACTTAGAGGAATATCACATTAAATCCTCCAAGCCATACACCCTGCCTAACCCACATCGGGTTAGGAAACAGTTACACTATTAGGGAATAGCCCTCCTTTACTTCTCTAATTCTTTTATTTTTAACAATTTTGTTTGTACAAGTTTCAACTTTTCATTATGTTTACCTTTTGCGTTAGTTATATCACCATGGCCCGAAATGGCCTTAAACTAGCCATAGCTCAGAATGGCCTTAAACTATCGCATGGCCTGCCAAAGCCTAAAAATGATAGCCCACTCTTTATTTTAACTAGCTATGGTGTGAAATGGCCTTAAACTAGCTACGACCCAAAATGGCCTTAAACTAACTATGGCCCAAAATGGCCTTAAACTAGCCATGACCCGAAATGGCCTTAAACTAGCCATGGCCCGGAATGGCCTTAAACTATTACATGGCCTGCCAAGGCCTAAAACTAGTAGCCCACTCTTTGTGTTAACTACCCATGGCCCGAAATGGCCTTAAACTAGCTATGACTCGAAATGGCCTTAAACTAACTATGGCTTGAGATTTCTTTAAACTAGCCACAGCCCAAAATGGCCTTAAACTAACCACAACCCAGAATGACCTTAAACTCGTGCATGGCCTTCCAAGACCTAAAACTAGTAGCCCACTCTTTGTGTTAACTACCCATGACCCAAAATGGCCTTAAATTAGTTATGGCCTGAAATGGCCTTAAACTAACTATGACCCGAAATGGCCTTAAACTAGCCACTGCTCGAAATGATCTTAAACTAGCTATGAATTAGAATGGCCTTAAACTCTTGTATGGCCTAAAATGGCCCTGAACTAGCTATGTTCTAAAATGGCCTTAAACTAGAGCATGGGGCCCACAAGGGGCCTAAGTACATCAACAAAACATTAGGCAAAGGAAATGAAAAAAGCACCTCACTTTTTATTAAACTACGAATACATGGTCCAAAATTATGTCACATTTAGAGTTGTAACATCACCCAACCATGGGGATTACATTTCAAAATTTTAAAAAATCAATGAATATGCTATGGGTCTTCTCCTATGTCTTTATCTGCTACCCTGCTAGGTCCTATATCCTCATTTGGATCCTACATGAATCAAGAACAAAATAATAAACCAATGAGTGAGCAAGAAAATGCATAAGGATATCATGAGATAAATTTTAGTAAAGAAATACTTGGCTAACCTAAGATGGGCCTGCATCCATGTCTGGTGGTATTCTATCAAGGCTAGATGCCAAGCGCCGAAGGATTTCTTCCTTACTCAAATTAGCCTAGTCTTCCTTACCTAAATCAACACCTACAAAGATTTTTCCTTTCTCCATGACCATCCATGTTGGTGGCCCCAGAGAAAATGTGGTGGAGGTGGCCTCTCCAGAAGGCATGGTCATTTCCTTCTCAGGAGATAGCTCACGACCTCACCATTCTATAGATGCATCTTGGTACTTTTGGCAGTAAGCAGCACGTTTCATTTTATACATATGTTTATGATTATTTTTTGCTTTCCCCTTTTCATATATTTTGGCACTATAATCTCTCTAATCTTGATTCTTCTAGGCTAAGAGATCCATTTGTAGATGTTGTTCAATTACTTCATGTGTGGCCTTGTTTTTTCCCCTTACGGTCGATCAATATCTGGCATAATCAATTACGGTCTTATCCCAACTACCATTTGAATTATCATAGGCCATTAGGAATTCATTTTTCAACTATAGGTCTTCTAGTTCAGCTACCTAACCCACCTTTTCTTTTTCGAGTTTTTGAACTTGTATCGAGAGATCTTCATTGATGTGTCTACACTCCCATAGTGATTGTGCCGAGTATAGTGCATATTTGCTTACCTCATCATATACATGATGAGGCACCTATGTTACCTCTGGAGGGAGTTCAAGCACAACTTCAACTTCAACTACCTATTTTGGAACCCATTTAAGTCATGAAGTTGTTATACCAAAAACAAGGAAGTGTTAGTCATAAAATGGTGGAAAAAATGGAACAACATAAAAAGCAAATGCGATAGCCCTAAAGCACCTTTCTCAGGGTCAATTTTCTTTAGGCAGTCGATTATGTCATCTATTACACCTTCCATAAAGGCAAACTTATCTAGGGTTTTCACTCATGGCTGTAGACGAAAAGTATATGAAGACTCAGGGCACTTAGCAGAAGTAATACCCACTATGCAGTAAAGCACGTTAGCATTATAAAGAAAAGAAGAAAAGGGAGAGGAAAAGAAGAAAACAAACAAATAGAATCCAATAAAAGGAAAGAGGAAAAGTGAGAGGATAACATAAATGGCAATTGAAAGCTCCTACCTAGCAAATCCTTAGGGTTGAGAGTGGGGGGATTGCCCATCGGCACACTATTAAACAAACCAGAAAACTCACCATCCTCAAAATGTAGCCACTCTTCTTCAAGCTACCTTAAGAGTGTAGTGGATTCCTCTACTATCATGTGCCCCTCAGGTTGTCAGAAACTGTCTGCAAAAGGGTCCTCTGTAGCAAGGGCCTCCTATTCTATAGTAAGGTCCTTCTTTTCCATGATAGGAGCCTCCTCTTCTATACCAAGGGCCTCTTCTTTGGTGGCAAAGACCTCTTCCTCATCTACCAAAAATAAGTCAAGGTCAGGGTACTAGTCCAACATATATGCATGAAAAAGAAAAAGAGTAGCAAATAATTTAGCCAAGGGATACTCACCAACAAGCTTAGAACACACATTGTGGACTTTGATGTGTAGCATTTTGCCCCTTCCTTTAGTTGTACGTGAGTATTCCTTTGTAGGACAAGGCTTCTTAATTTGCAACTTTGACTTTATTTTTTCCACAATAAGATGTGCTCCCCTTACTACATTGCCCATGTTCGTGGGGGAAGCGTCTCCAAATCTATTGTGCACATGGAAGAACAGTCCTACTCGATCTTTGGTGGTCATGGAAAAAGACTCCCTAATAGCCTCTGGAGGATCTTGAGACTGACTAGTGTGGAATATGTGGTGGATCCATGGTTTGGATACCTAGGTATAGTCTTGTATCACCCATATCCCATTATCCCAAATGACCAAAAATTTGGCAAACCTAGGTAAACATGCTTTGAAAAATGGAAAATGCACATGGAAATGTTCATCAAGTTTGCCATGCAGCCAAATCTTTTCATCCTATAGTCCTTTTGCAAGATACTTAGCCTAGTTATATCATGGTCCCTCTTCCATTACATCCCTCATAATCAAAGCTTTCTTTACCCCAAGAATTTTTCCTTGCGAAAGCAGCTTGGGAAAAGCACAAGCCTAGAAGATAGGGAAAATATGTTGGGCTACCTCCAATTTAACCTTTTTCATATAAATTCCCTTGTGATATTTATCAGTGCCTATCCATTCTTCGATGTCTCTTCAATGGTTTAGATCCTTACAAGTCTTTTCACCCAAGGGTAAACCATAAAAAGGAACATTGAAGAGATCTAAAAAAGTGTCATGAATGATCTCAAAGACCACTCACACATTGTGAACTCATGTGTGAAAGTGGTTAGCATTTTCTGTGAAGGAATCAACAAGGGAAACCATTTCCATCACTTGGATGCTTGGATTCACAGCCAAAAGGAGAACCATAAGCCCAGCCTCCTGAACATTCTGGATAATTATTGTTGGGGCCCCATTGCATAGCCAATACTATGACTCATCGACCTCATCATATTTAAAGACAAGGTTAGCCTCATTATGTTCTGAGATAATTATTATAACCTCCTTAGATTTGGCTACTATTGTAGTAACTAGGAATAAAATCAACCACAAAAAGAAAAAAAATTAATCAAGAATACATAAAAATAAACACATAATATAACTCATCTAGTGTGAATAGCATGGGGAACGATGGTATTTTCACTAGTACTTCTTCTATAGTGGGTATCCGATGAGATGCACATTCACGATCTAACCACCCACGCTTCATATAGAATTTAGAGTACTTGGTTGGATAAGTTCTAAAATTTGCCCCAAGTTTCTCTATAACACTAGCACACATGTTCTCAATGGAGGAGAACTCTTGTAGGGCCATTTGGGCCAAGGCTAACATCCTCTCTCTATCAAGAAGACTATCTTTATCGATCAAAAATATAATAATCTATAAAACATAATAAGCATTTCAAATCATACAAAATAAATAGAATAAAATGTCTAATCATCTTAATAGGACTCACCCACTAGCATAGTAGATAGTTCCAAGTGGGTTTTAAACAACTATGCCCATATGGCAAGCAATGAACAAGGTGTTATATTTCTAGTAGCATTTGAACTTTGGCACTACCCAAATCTAAGATAAAAGTATTAAGCCTTTCAAGTGTTGACTTGAGCCCCCTACTCCTTTCCCCTTCATAGGTCCATTTGTCATAAATTTTAAGATACATCAATTTTCTCCAGCTAGTAACGTTTCAACCAGGACACCTACTATTTCAGCAGACAAATGCAACCAAATCATCAGACTGAAGTGACAAAGTAGGAACTCTAAGAATTCTTGGGCACCCTTCTGAAACCAAATCTCTTGGTTCCCTACTCGTGCATGGGGTGTAGGGACATTGGGTATAGGGGCACTTATATAGCACAAAATCCCTACTAGCTCAACTACGATCAGGATTGGCTTCAACATAACCCTACATTTCACAATGAAAACGTTAGTGCATAGTAAACATAATTTTCTTTAAAAAAATAAAAGGAAAGAAGAATGTATTTAAAAATTTTTTCTAAGTGCTCATTATGCTCTCATAGAACATGAAAATTTCCTATGTAAAATTTCTCTAAGTGTGAATTACATTTCTATAAAGTGTAGTAATTTTCTATAAAAAAATTTTCTAAGTATGGAGCATGACAACCATAGAACAAGCAATCAAACCATATTTTTTTCTAAGTGTTCATCCTAACCCTATAGCATCCCATGTAGCATAGTAGCTACACCATGTGTAGCATAGCAGCTACGTCCTGTGCAGCGTAGTGGCTACACCCCATGTAGCATAACAACCAAACCATATGTAGTGTAGTCGTTATGTCCCATGTAGCGTAGCAAGCATAACACTCCCAGAGAGCATAGCAACATAGACAGTCAAACATTTCTAGCTTGCTGGTTATGCTATTTTAGACAACACTGCCTGAGGCTAAACATGGAACACTTGGAAAGCCCTTTACCTCTTCCACCACATGGAACATGAAAGAAAACCCCTCCCCCATGCGTTACGCTACATAGGACATGTAAAACCCTCATTTTGTACCACCATGTGAGACACCCTTATCATTACCTCGGCATAAAATGAAAGAGATAAGAAGGAAATTATGCATTGCTCCTAGCCACAGTGATGGTAGCCATGGCCATGACATAATGGCTATGGTGGCAGCGGTGGCCATGGCGTAGTAGCCAAGGTGGCAGCGGTGGCCATGGCGTAGTAGCCAAGGTGGCAACCGTGGCCATAGCGATAATAGCCATAGCATAGTAGCTATAGTAGGCTACAATAGCCAGGGTGCTGCAGCTACAAAGGAGGCAGTGACAATAGCAATACCCACTTAATAGATCACCCCATTTTTTTAAAAAAAACATACAACACATCAAAAGAATGCACATGAAGGCAATGTGACAATCTACCTTGCGGACGATGCCTCCTGATGTTCCCCAACAAATTCCCTAGGGAGGCGTCATAGTGTGCAGTCCCCTTCATCCACATTTGCAAGGCCCTAGTGTCTACACTCACTTCTGCATGCCATTGTCTTATTATCAAGATTTGTCCTATTGGTGATTATGCTCTGCAAGTGCTATGCTCTCTTCTCTGGATTGTGCTATGCTTTGGACTATTAGCTCTAATGGTGAAAATGATAGGTTTACCATGGGTAAACCCCTATTTATAGCCTTCAAGGTTACATGACATGTCATTTTTTTGGGGCATTCCATGTCTCATGTGTAACACAGAATTCTTTGTGTTCCACGCATAACATGGAACATCCCATGTCTCTTGCATAACGCAGAATGTCCTGTGCCCCACACATAACATGGAACATCCCATGTTCCATGTAATGTAGCACACATATTTCCTTAAAAAAATATTTTTTCTATCCAGTGAACATTTGATTCAACCCCTCACTTTAAGCCTTTGAATTTGGCTCAAAGCTTCACATTGTAGGCATCATAACAGTCTGCTAAGACCTTAAACTAGCAATTTTGGAATTCCCTTACATCGTATCCACAGTGATGGTTTGCTAAGATCTTAAACTGGAAATTTTGAAATATAGGTTTACACCCTACACATAGTTACAGTTCGCTAAGACCTTAAACTAGCAATTTCAAAATATTGCATAATTACTTTGCATGCATTTCACTTCATGTTACTTTGTTAGGTAGGTACCACTTGATCTATTTTGTTGTTTTTGGCTATTTTGAAGGATCCCTTAGGGAAAATGATCACACATGATGATCTTCATTCGCCTTTAATCTTGACTAGACCCCATGGTAGACTCATGAGATGCATGAACATAGAGCTATTGGACTTTGAATCGCCTCCTTGTGAAACCACCATAACATCCTTAGAAACATCATTAGATTGGCCAGAACACTTGGTCTAGGCCTTAGATTTAGAGGTCGGTGATTTAACTAAGGATCCACTTATAGAAACCCCCATAATAACAAGTAAAGGTGAGGCAAAATATTTAAAGCTTAGCACTTTACTAAAGCCACAGATTCAACAAAATATCTCTAGAGTCATCAACAATAATGTCAAAGTGTTTGCATGGTCTTATGAAGATATGTTGGGCTTAGAACCATGCATAATACAACAAAAAATTATCTTAGATTCATGTGTCAAAGAAGTTAAACAAAAAGCTTGTAAAATTAAATTGGAGATTGCATTAGTTATTTGCAAAAAAATCACCAAGCTCTACCAAACTAGGTTCATCCGGGTAGTCGATTACGTAGACTGGGTATCAAACATCATGGTGGTCCCTAGGAAAATTGGGGGTATACACATTTGTATAAACTTTTGAGATTTAAACAAGGCAACCATCAAGGACAATTTCCCCTTGCCTAGTATCAACCAACTTGTCGATACTACAGCTAGCCATGCCTTGCAATCCTACATGGATGGATTCTTGGGATACAATCAAATCCATATAAACCTAGAACATCAACTTTCTACTACCTTCATGACTCCTTGGGGAACATTTTGTTATATAATGATGCCCTTCGAACTAAAAAATGCTAGAGCAACATACCAGTGGACAATGACTTACATTTTTAGTGACTATCTTTTAGAACGGCTAAATAACTAGGTGGATGATATAGTGGTCAAATCCAAGAAAGCTCTTCATCATGCAAATGACTTGAACCTAGTCCTTCAATGTTGTTGAAATCATGACCTTTGTCTCAATCCCAAAAATTATGTATTCAATGTTAAAACTAGATGCATGCTAGGTTTCATAGTGTTAGAAATAGGAATACATATAGACCCAGATAAGGTTAAGGCCATTATCAACTTAGCACCATCCATAAACCTTAAAGAGTTGCATGGATTGGAAGGCAGGGTAAAGTTCATACGAAGGCTTATCACAAGGTTAAAAAATAAATTGCATATAATGCAACACCTACTCAAAAAAGGAGCCTTACTCTACCAAAAGAGAGATGATGGCTCTAAAATTCCTATTTACTACCTAAGTCATGCATTGATAGATTACAAGGCAAAATACAATGATGTAGAGAAAAATTGCCTCACTTTAGTATTTTCACTCAAAAAATGGTGACACTATTTGTTTCATAACTGGGTCAACATCATTTGCAAAAATAATATACTCATGGCCATCACAAATAACATATATGAAAGTAGTAGGATAGCAATGTGGAAAGAAATAACCATAGAGTTTGACCTACATTACATATCACAGTCATCCACAAATAGTCAAGAAATAGCTACACAACTTATAGCTTCACCTACAAATGACCAAGCAACAATAGATCATGAATTCCTAGATGATCATGTTAGTAGCATAAGCCCAGTACCTACAGACTTTGAAGCCATTTGACACTATGACAGTGCCTCATCCACACAAGGTGGCAATGTTGTTGTTGTTCTCACATTTTCCTCTAGAGAGATCTAACCTTTCACATACCACTTCACATTTCTTTGCACCAATAATTTATCAGAATACAAGGGTCTCCTTAGGGGCATTCTAGTAGCTAAGGAGTTAGAGATCCAAAATTTAGCGATTCGAGGTGATTTGGACTTGGTCATTAACCAAGTCATAGAAGTCTACACTTGTAAAGCACAACACTTACATCCTTACTATGATTTGGAAAAATATTTACTAAAAGAATTTGCAATCTTGGACATTCAATACATCCCTTGAAATGAAAAAACTATAGCCGATGCATTAGCTACTTTAGCTTTAAGCGTGCCACCACACATGTTTGCTATCTTGCCCACTTCAATAGTAAAATTCATTGACTCTATCATTCACACAACAAGTATCCTATCTGTAAGTGTGACCCACATGCAAGAATGGTATGATGACATCAAAACATAGCTTCAAGATGGTGAACCTCCATAGAACCTAACATCTACCCAAAAGAATGAAGTGAGAAAATGAGCACGGTAGCATGTCCTCATATGTGACAATGCTCTATGTCGTAGATCATATGATGGGATACTACTAACTTACATAAGTCATGATGAAGCCCAAAGAATCATTGATCAAATCCATGAGGGACTGTATGGAGGGCACATAGCTGCCAGGGCTATGGTGGCAAAAATTAGACACTTAGGCTACTATTGGCCTTATATGGAATGTGACTGCATTTCTAAGGTAAGGACATGCAACGTATGCCAATGCCATTGAAATCTAATACATGTATCACCAACCAAGTTGCATACCACAAAAATTACATGCCCATTTCAACGCTAGGGATTAGACATTATACGGCCAATAGCACCTAAGTCTTCTGCAGGACATAGCTTTATTATCACTACAACTGAATATTCAATAGGTTTGCAAATTCATCTTAGATAATATAGTGACTCAATTCAGCCTTCCTATAACTATCATTATAGATAATGGGCCCCAATTTAGTAGTGCAAAAACTAGAGCTTTTTGTGAGAACCTTGATATTAAACACTCTTTCTCATTGTCATACTACCCTCAAGCAAATGACCAAGCAAAAGCCACCAATAAAGCCATTGTCAACCTTCTGAACAAGATGCTCAGTAGTAGCAAGCAACAATGGCATGAGCAACTCATCTACATGCTTTGGGCCTATCAGACAACATGATAAATTGCAATAGGTAAGATACCATATACTCTTGTATATGAATCTAAAGTGATGTTACCTCTTGAATTGCAAGTCCCGTCACTCTGAATGATCCTCTCAAACTTTATGGATGAGGCTTAGAACAATGATTCAAGAATCATTGATCTTAACTATATGGAGGAAAAGCACATCCAAATGCTTACCGCATTGAGTGATATCAAGAAAAATAACAACAAAAGAATCATTGCAATCTACACCAACACCTGATCAAGAAAGGGGATCTAGTCCTCAAGGGCATCCACGAGCCTGTGAACAAATTCTTAGCTAACTAGGAAGGGCCTTTCTTGGTTACAAAAGTGTATGAAAATGGGGCATTCAAGCTTGCTAACTTAGATAGAAATGAGCTCACTAATCCTGTCAACCATCTATAGCTAAAACAGTATTATGCCTAACATGTAGTATCACGCCAACAATAAAGCAAGGTAAATAGAGAATCCATTATGATGTTAAACTAGCATAGAGTGTCTTCTATGATGTTAAACTGGCACAGAGTGTCAACCATGATGCTAAACTGACACAACTCATCTGCCATGATGTTAAACTGGCACAGAATGTCCTTGGGCTATGAAATTAAACTGGGACCCACAACATGGTCCAGTATGACCTTAAACTAGCCATGCATCATCCACTATGATGTTAAACTAGCACAACAGTTTGCTAGGACCTTAAACTAGCATAGCATGGTATTCCTGAACATTAAACTGGGATCATGATCTACGGGGACCTTAAACTAGCACAACTAGTATTCTACCAAGACCTAAAACTAGGTTTGCAATCTAGCATCTATGGTTTAGCCTACAAGGTCCTACAAACAAATGAGCAACAATACTTCCAATCTTTCGTTGCTTGCCCACACCTCTTGGGTAGGATGGGGTGGGGAATTGTAGTTCTAGAATGATGTTTGCATCACCAAGGAAAAACCTTTTGGGACATTTGCATCATCATCATCCCTAGCATCTTGCTAATCTTTCGGAGATGCTATTGGACATCTTGCTAACCTTTCAAAGCTACCACCATCATTGTTAATCATCCTGGTCATAGCTCTCTTCATTAGTACCTCTCACTGGAGTCCTAGCACTATTATGGACCAACCATAATGCTACTATATTCTAGCCCTTTCCATTATCAAAGTCTAAAAGGGCATTCAGCAGCTTAGCTCTCCACTTTGTAGCTGAATCTCTTGGCTCTTACATTTGGGAAGGATTCTTGAGCACCTGCATCATCATTGCTCCTAGCCTCTTGAGTGCTCACTTCCAATGTGGCTGCTAGAGCTTTCCAGCCTACCACCATTGATTCCTACAATGGCCTTCCTACTTTGGACATTTCATGTATCATACACAGTGCTTGCAGACCTTGTAGTGTCCTGAGCATACAAGACTTCACCCTCACTTCACATGGTGGTTGTATTATCTAGTTTTCTCTATGTTGCATTTGTAGGATAAAGCTAGGATGGCATCATTCAAGAATTCGTTTCACCATAAGAGCAAGACACTACATTGTTCCAAAGTACCTACTTCGACTAGCCTAGCTACTTGAGAGTGCATACCCTAATATCCTCTCAACTAACCTAACCTCTACTTCCCACTCTTGTAATTCCCTGCATCCCCTCATGAGCTTCCCCAATGCAGATAAAACCCTTTCCCATGCTTAACCAGGAAACCCATAATGAACATAATGCAACTTGTCCCATGAAAGCCTTTGTAGGTTGGTCAAAATCCCACAACAATGTAACACAACTCATCCTAAGGAGGAAACACATGTCCTACGGTAGTGATACAATTGCCTTCAAGTGGATATGGATGTGCAATGCATTTCCTCAAATAAAAAACATAAAACAAAAAAAAAAAAAAAAGAAGAAGAAGAAAAGAGAAGAAATAAGAAAAGGAAAAAGAAAAGAAAATGAGATAAGATAAGTGCCCAAGTTGAATGGCATATTTGCCTCTTTGCAACCACCTTAGCCTTGGATCAACCATCTTTAAGCACTCTAATGAGAGGAAAAAATCCATAGGGGAAAGACACCTATGCATGTTGACTCTCTCATAAGCACTCCAACGAGGGATCACACTATGGTAGCAGGTTGTCATGGCATCGCATCCTACATTTTTCCTTTTCCATCCATTGTCCCCTAACCCCATCTCCTCAAACCTATCCCCTGTTCTCTACCATACTTTACTTCCTTGGCACTCTCAAGCATAACAAAGCATCATCTAAGTAGGCACTGATGAATGGTGTTGTTGTCATGTTCATCATGGTGTTCCATATTCTTTGTCGATATCTCTTGGGAAAATCCTCCAAATGTCAACAAAGAGGGGCTAGTTAAACACCACTAATTTTAGGGTCTTATGAATCAGCATTAGATTTGTCCAAGCAGTGAAGCCTGGGTGAAATTTCTCTAAATATGGTGCCATGTTGTGCCACATGGATAGCATGGTACCTTAGAATTCATAATGTCTAAAAATTTTCTTCTAAGTCGGCTTGCTACACTTCTTGGCACAACCAGCATAACATCCATTTCCAAGGCCATTTTGCACAAAAAGAACACTAAATATGGACTAAAGAGTTTAGTAATTTTTTTATCTTCTAGGCCATCAAGCTTGCGATGCTCTGTAGCTTTCCTAACTTGACACATGTCCTGGTTGCTAGTCCACCTAGGTGCCAGGTTAGGAGTTGTCAAAAATGTTAAGGATAGACAAAATAGTTTGGCAATTTTTCTAACTTTGGACCTGTTACACTCTGCTACGCTACATAGCATAGACAATGTAGTAGGCCATGTTGGACTAAAATTTTCCTTACTATTGGACCAGACATAGAAGGTGCATTTGGCCATTCTTCAACCTCCAAGGCTGCTTTTCCTACTTCATCCTCAGAGCATGATAAAAGTGCCATGACAAAGCATTGCAAGTTTGTTCATAATTCACTCAAAATTAGATGTTACTCTATGCTATGCTACATAACATAGATATTGTAGCAAAGGTGCTAGGATAAAAAATTTCTCAAGTATGAAATGAAGAGGTATCAGGCTCTTTCGAAATGAAAAGTGTAGTTGTTGATTGCTGAAGTTGCTTGCCTTGCTAAATTTCAGAGTGATATTTTTAATTTTTGTGACTAAATTTAGTGGAAAATGAGTGCTATGCTCTACTACGCTATGTAGCGTAGACAACGTAGCAGGCCAAAACTGCAAAATTATTCTAAGTGTTCATGCTATGCTACATTATGTTAGGCAGTGTAGATAGTGTAACACTTGGAAAATGCTTTCGAATCCTTCCAAAATCCCTTAGAATTTAGCATCAACCTTTATTTCAACTTTGGCATCTCTCCAACAACTAGGATTAGTAGTTTGCTTTGCTTTTGCAACCCCTATTAATCCCCAAAGTTGTCCCTACACTTGACCTAACTTGAAAGAGGATGTAGTCCCGAAGTGTAAGGCTCTAAGTTGCATTTATTTTGGGCATTTTTGTAAAAAACATGGTAGTTTTTTAGATTTTGACATATGCAGTTTGGAAAATATGGTCATAGTTTGGCAAATGTTTAGTCCCTGTTCTTATCCTATAGAGCGTAGCACCATTGGGCATAACACTTTGAGCATAGCACATCAATGTGACACATTCACGATTATGGTACATGGGACCTAGGACATGTGGTGTCCAAATGACATCTCCCCTCCAACCGTGACTCTATAAATATCGTAGTAATTGACATTCTAAGGGTTGGCTTTAGCAGTTGGCTTTGACGGTTGGCTTTAGTAAGCGATTGGCAAGCAAAAGGTTGATGAAGGGGAAATCTCAGTATTAAGAGAATTCCTAATATCTACTTCACTCCTACACTCAAATGTGACACCTACACCTCTCACATGCATAGCATAGTAACTACCAACCTAGCAAGCTTCAACTCCTTTTTGTCAGCACTACGTTCACCACAACCCAGGAACTATGACCATGGTACCTTGCTACCTAGTTGTGCCTATTTGACATTGTGTGCCAGTTGTACACATCATTTGATCAAAATTCACATCCCCTAATATTGGAATGGTGCATTTTCTCACTTGCACTCTCATTTTATTTTTCTACAGCACATATTTTAAATTGTTAGCATACCTGTTTATTTCTATTGTTATAATGCATGCATGTTAATACTCTTTCACTGTTATGCATATTGCATTCCTGCTTATTCCAAATCCTATGCATGATACTCTAAAATCATTCTTCAAAAATGGTTATTAGACACCATGTAAGTCCTTAATTTATCAACTAGACCATTCAGGGTGCCTCATTTTAATCTTCTCCAGCACAGCCCTCCCATAGCAATCATTGTGTAACCTTAAAATAATTAGGATACCTTAACTCTTGATGATAGTTACACTTGGCTAAGTTGTAATTATGGCTAATTTAATTAACTTAATTATTATTTTTATTTATCCATTATCATTGATAAATCATCTCGAAGGTCATTGGAAGGGTTAACTATCAAAAGAGTTGATATTTTTATGTTGTTAAGGTTACTAACCCTTGGAGAGAGTTATAAAAAAGTTTCAAAAATTTCATTGGAAACCTTAAGTTTTGCAGCTCCCACGATTGAAAAATAGAGTGATTTGGACAAATGGTATGAATGTTATGGGGTCTAGAAGGTTTTGGGCTCCAAAAATTTACAAAAGTTGCCCATGTGTTATGAGAAAACTACAAAAAATTCCAAAGTGTCCAGTGGTATATATAGTAATTTTGCACTGTATCAACAAGGCCTCATTAATGTAGCTATTGACCACCATTGACTTTTTTTGACTTTAGTCAACATTTCAAAATATAAGGAATTTTTTGATGAAATTGGGATTAAATAAAAGCTTAAAAGACCAAGAATAGTATGAAATCATGAGAAGAGAATTTTGAAGTTCATAAATTTGAAAAAATGGAGAAATTTTGATTTAATGGATGAATGCAATGAAAGATTAAGGAGTATTGAGTAGTTTACACAATGGAAAATATGAAATATAGGATTATAGTGATGTTAAAGGTAAGGGACCTTAACTAATCAAGCCAAAAGCTATGTAAGTGGGTCCTCCCCATAGTAGGCTCATGCCCTATTTGCCCTTGCATAACCTCAACTACAGGTTCATGAGCCCCATAGTCAATTTAATGATCATAACAAGTTAAGGACCAACTGGAAAGAATCCACTGAAGAATCCCAACACATCAGACTAAGACATAGGGCATAACATAGAACCCAACAGTGAGGTGAATTATGGTAGCATGGATGGATGATAGAGAAGGTGAAATGGAGTTCCAAATTGAGGTCGTAAGAAGTCCCTTGTGAAATTTTTCATTAAAATGATCCAAGAAGTTCCATCCTTAGTCTAGACCAAAACCATCCAATTTCAATGACTTCTCATCACCACTCTAAGATCGATCCACCCACTCAAGACACAAAATTGATTTCACAAAACAATCATCATTCCATAAAGAAAAAAAAATGAGAAGTAGGAAGTGCGATAGAGAGGGCCTTAGTTAGAGGAGACCTTCAGGCATCGTGTTTGAGTCTCATAACTAGTTCTTGTAGCCCTTTTATTTGTCCAAAGGGTGTGATTTGAATTTCCATTATTATTTTTTGAATGATGGAAACCACACCATGTGAGGACTTATTCATGTTGAAGGGGTGTGCTTTGAATTTCCATTGTTTATTATTATTGTTTTTTTTTTGAATGATGGGAACCACACCATGCAATTACATTATTTGTCTTCCTATCATTGGATGGTATGGAATGGTAAGAAGTTTGCAAAAAACACTCAAGCACTCAATCATAAAGAAGAGTACAAAGAGTATTGAGTCCCCTTGAAGTCACACCTTTTACAAACCATTGAATCTTTCCTATATCCAAAACTACCAAGATCACTAATTGATTAAAAGTTTCATTAATAAAAAGGAATCTCAAATTCCCAAAACAAGGAAAACCATAGAGTTCATTGGATCGGTGGATCACATGGACTCACTGCCTATTCCATGAAAAATAAACCATGCCAAATTCATTAGACATCAAAATTCAAAAATAGAAATCAGACATTGACAATCACACATTAAGCACAAACCATCATTAGTAAATAGCAATAGCAGCACTATGTCCTATGAAAATAAAGCGAATTTATTATCAAAAATGGAAAAAAATGAGAAAATATCACACTTAAACAAAAGAAAGTAAAATAAAGTAAAATATATAAGAAAGTGTAAAATAATTAAGAAAGTTTAAAGGTACTAAAGATGGTTGTAAAATTAGAAAAATTCAAAAATCAAAAATTTGCAAAATCAAAAATGTGAAAAATAAAAAGGTAGAAAAACTAAGAGGCCATGGTAATGGTTAGCATGGATGGCCATCTCCCCCATGACTAATTTAGATGGAGGATATCTGAAAAATAGAATATGGTTGTCCATTTGTTGAGGCAATATTTACACTGGCCTATCTTGGTTCTAGGAAAGGATTCACTTTTTGGATATTGACCAATTATTTTTTTATTTGGGCTATCAGGTTTGTAGATCAACACAACCATAGAGGAAAAAGTTTGATTAATTATATAAGGTCCCTCCCACAATTTTTGGAATTTTGGTTTTTGGGGTACATGTGTGGGGTTCCATTAAAGAACCTTATCTCCTAGTTGAAGTTTTACTTTTCTAATTCGAAGGCTATGACATTGTTTCTTGAATGCCTTATTTACCTCATTCAATGATAATTCCACTAAGCAATTTTTGTCCATCACATTCAGATTTATCAATTTTTCCTTCTCTGCTAAGCTTCGGTCAAGGTTTAGATCATAGGTCATTGAGAGTGTACAGAGCTCAGATTGAATTAGTAGCATTAGAAGTTTCCTATACAGTAACTCATAGGAAGAATAGCCAATAGGAAGTCTCCAAGTTGATGAATCTTGATTCATCTAGTTGTGATATTGGATCCATGATATCAAATACGTGATACCGGGTACACGATATCACACACAAGAATGAAATTGGATATGTGATATCGTGGTTCCTGCGTGGGCCTATAAATACACATGTAGGAACACAAGGGAAAAAACATCTTTTTGGTTAGTTTTAGAGAGTTAGTTTAGTGTAGGATCATTTTGTCAGGTTTTCCTCTCAACCCTCTATTCCAGTGCATGCCCGCAGTGTGGTGATTGTAATTGTATGACATCCTTTATTTGAGTGTGATGTACTTGGATATGCACATGATCGACAATAAAGATCAAGATTACTTCATCATTGCAGCATTCAATTAGTTTAATTGTTTAATTATAATTTTTATCTATTGCTTTCTTACTTAATATCTCTTCATCCTAAACTCCTTAAATGCGAAATGATTATGACTTAATCATGAGCATTTAAGTGTGACTACTTGGTAACCTAGTAGCGTACCTAGGATCTACGCTTGGTAATCCCAGTAGTAGTCATGCACGAGGTCCAAGATGTGTACGGATGATTAAGGAATGGATGATCATCACACTTAAGATAGCTTAGACTCTCTTCACCCTTTCCCTCATAGGTTAATCAAAGTTATTTCCATTGCCTCTAGGAGTAGCACTAGCTTAGAACCACATTATACACCTAACTCTGGACTAAACCATACATGAAAAAGAAAATACTAGTCTAGGTGGGAAGATAGTGAACTGCAATCAACAAGTAACTATCTAGATACCACAACTAGCCTATCTATGGAGTTCAACCAGATTGTGCATGAAATGCTCGTATTCATATGGTTGAGTATAGGGGTACCTCTCCACTCATCATTGGCACTGTTGACAGGGATGGTGCTAGTTATTTTGATTAGTTACATCATACAAGATCATTGTAACAAAGTATTCACAATAAGTCACACACAAATTCACACACCATGTCTCTCTCACAAGACTACGATAACGTAATAACTAGTAAGGCAATTCATTGGAGAACCAACGAATTATATGATGATGAAGATGGAGTTTTGAGTACCCAATCTGATGTAAGGGTTTCCTATAAAAATAAACAAAGAAAACATCATCCAAACTCATGAATGCATAACCTACTTAGTGACAATGAACCACTACTGGCCACCACAAGCCTAACGCAAATACAATAGGCTGTTCGAATATCCTGCAAGCATCGTAAAGAAAGTCGTCTACCTAGGCTTGACTTAAAAAAATTTTCCAAATTCTCAAGAGGCTATGAATTAGATCCACAATAGTATTTACGAGCCTTCTACAATGCTTGTGCATTGAAAAACATTGATAATGGATGGCAAAAAATTAAGCTCTTTCCTCTGACACTCATTGGGTAAGAAAAAGTATGGTATAGGTCCTTAAGACCAAAATCAATTTGACCTTGGCCAACAATGCTAGAACTCTTCAACAAAATATATCAAAATTATGTAAGAGTGTCAACCTTGAGGAAAAGAATCCAAGAGTGGAAGCAAGCACAACATGAACCCTTAGACATGGCCTTAGATAGATATTATGCATTATTAAACAACTACCTAGGCCATGAGTTCTTTGAGGAGAGGCTAATGTACCACATTATTGATGGGCTCCATAACGAAACAAGGGAGACCCTAGGGATGTATGCCTGATGTTAACTATATGAGCTAGAAACCCATAAACTCCAAGAGCTTATTAAGCAGGTAGAGAAAGAAGAAGGAGAAATGGCTAGATGGGAGAATGTTGAAAAATTTCAACGTGACCAAAATCTTACATCAACAAGGGTCCATAATCTAAAGAGGAGGAATCAACTCACCTCAAGGAGGTGGAATCATCTTTGCCAACACTATAATCATTGGATGAAATTAAGGCAAAGATCAATAAGATGATGGAATGGATGCATAAAAAAATGTGGATAATATGCTAACATTATTTGGGATAGAGTTATGAAGAACCAAGAAGTAGGAAAAAATACCCTTAGACAATCAAAAAGAAGGGTTGAAAAAGATAAGAGCTCAACCACCAATCATATGTATCAATGCAACATTTGCATGTACGATCACCCCAAGGGCCAATGCCGAATCTTGTCACATTTACAAGAGCATTGGGGAAGAGTTTTACATCTAGAGTTTGTACAAAGATATTTTATTCAATTACAGTCACAACAATCTCAGTCATGGGGAGGCCATCCCCAAACTGGTTACACCCTTCGTACAATCTGAACCTAAGTGCTTATCAAGTCCAACATCCTATTTCCCCAATCGGGTTAGCATCCTCTATCTCATCACATTATTATTATTCTCCTTAATACTATCAACCCATATCCACTTCAACACAACCACCACCTTAGATACCTTACACTTCTCCCCAATTTCAAAATTCTCATCCTTCACCTCCTTCTACATCTCCACTAAGTGTTCCAAAGGGTTTTGCACCACAACACCAACCCACGAATATTACTTGTGCTTCTACTGATAACAATAGTGGGAACTCTCCTCAACATCTAAGACACCCCTTCTTTAGACATGATCGTAAGAAGGGGTAGCACAATTCTAAGCCTACTGTATCCACCAACCTAGCACAAGTTCAACACTGTGGTGCATCTTCCTCTTTGAACCAAACTCCTCGTGTTACTTTCTCTAGGCCACCAACCAATACTGCAACAATGATATGGCCCAATGAATACAGCCACCAAGGGAGACAGATTGATCCTTTCATAACATCTTACGATCAAGGGCGTCATAGTGGGTCAGCCACTCATTAATTAACTACACTTATAACTTAGCCCACTATGCCAAATTTAATCAAGTGTGTAAACCCCACTTGGGGTATGTTTCAACCACATCAAAAGACACCCAGTGGTTCGAATATGACCGGATCCGAATACGTCCAACATGCAAGGATCCCAATTCTTCATTTGTTAATCCTAGCCGTTCTCAAACATTTAGTTATGGGGGATACCCCCCATAACTAATAACAAGCAGGATTAATAAATATTTTTAATTTTATTTAATTTTGAATTTTTTTTTTAGTTTTTCACTTTTCAACTTATTGTTTTATCTTTTCATCTTTTTATCTATGAATAAAACACTCATGTGACTTGTTGGTTGAGGTATTTTTCTATGTTAACAAGTCTCAGGTGACTAATTATTTAAACAGTGAGCCCACAACATCCATTAACCCATTCTATTAATAAGAGGTTCTACCTTGGGTACAATGATATTCCTAATCATTAAATCTTAAAGTAATTTTTTGTTATTGTGGCCAGAGTGAAGAATGATGGACCAAGAAAGAATGGACAGGGTGTGACATCAAGGGGACTTGTAGATTCTCTTTGGTGGCATCTATGGGAGTTATCTTGCAGCTTGGTTGTAATAAGATCCTTGTAGATCTAATGAAAAGTGGGTGTAAGAGTAATCGAAAGGCATTGAACTAGAAAAAAATAAAAATAAAAATAATGCTATTCCAAGGGGTCCCATCAAAAAGACATGTACCCATGCCTGAAGGTAGGTAGCTTCTTTGGATAAAGTAATGCTTCATAAAAAAAATGAGTGCCACAAAGCAAAATCACTCCTCCCTTTTACGAAATGCGAAGTGATCGTACTCCTTGCTGTCATGGTGCTCTTATGGTTGTCCATCATTGGATGCAACAATGCAATGTCACTGATAGGAGGAATGGACTTGGTTCTAATTTTAGAGTGATGAGTTAATGACACATTAATCATGTCTTACACACAAGATTCATTGTGCCATGGGTCTGTTACCTCATGCCCAGATCTTTACAATCCCTTCTACAATTCACCTCACCTCGTTGTCTGTGTAATTGTGACTTGTGACTTGGATAGCATGGAATTCATCTCTCATTGTAGTGATATCTACATGTGTGTATTTTGTGGAACTAGTGTGGATTACATTTAATCCTTTTAGTGCCTATGGACATTTTATGGTGTGGTTATGGAAGGGCATTATAGGTTGGAACCTACTTTTGGAAGGACCCACTTGCATAACCCTTGTAATTTTCACTTATTACACATCTCCCGTAGATCATCTTACACCCTCTAAGCATTACCAGCGTTCTTCTTTCCCTTATCATCCTTTTAGTTCAAATGTCCTTATGTGCTAACACATGTCCTTTTCCCCCTACTCTTCATGATTTTCATTATTATATTTTACATCATTATACTCTTTATGCCTCAGGACTAGTTTGTATTAGCCTAAACCCCTTTACATTGACATACATGTCCTCAATTTATACCTTGGAGTTTCAAAAAATTTTAAAATTTGGTAAATTTTTCAAGTGCCCTATTTTTGATAGGATGCGATATTGGATCCCTGATATCAAGTTCAATGTGATATCAAGTCCCCGCTAGCAGGCACACAATATCACGTCCTTAATATATATATATATATATATACATGGATCCCCTACGCCTATCAACATCATTTGCAACTATTCACATGGGGGAAGTCTTTCAAATTTCCTTCTACAAATTATGATTGCACATCTCTTGCTTTGATAATCATAACTCGCTCACTGGTGCTTTGATTTTCATTCCTTCTTAACCTACTTGAAGCTAGAGTGTTTAGCTTAGTCATGGGAGAGGGGTACATGTTGAATTGCACATGATTTTTTTAAGATGCGCCATCATGCAAAGGACACTATTAAGGGTAATTAGTTATAAAAATAATGAACATGTGCCAAACACAATTACATCTCCTTATCTGGGAAACTAAACTCTAAAACCACCTAAGCAAAGTGGACCAAATATTAAAATCTTGTGGGGACATTTCCATAAAAACTCTTAACTTTAAAATCACATGGAATCAAATTTAACTCATTAAGGCAAGAAGTAAGGTATAACTTAACTTTGGTAAGAAACATTACTAATGATTGGCCTCATGTGATTGCAGATGGCCCCAAAGTGTGGACAACAAGAAGGTCCCTCTTAATGTGTGTTTAAGAAACCCAAGAGAGGTAGAGGATAGATGCCTGCTAAACAACACACAGAGCAAGAGGAATAATCATTTAGTATCCATCAAGAAGAAGGTCCTACCACTATAAAATCAAGACAGGTAGAAGGAGGAGCTACTATAGCGCCTAAATAGGGATGAGACCTCATGTTGCCCCAAAAATGTGTCCAAGCCATCCATGAAAGGTCCAAATCAGCTATAGTGATCGTGGAATTAAAATTTTAACCTTTCACAAAATTTGCTCCTGAATCCATTAGGGACCACCCCAAAGGATCCCCAGTATGGCCTATCCTCTCCGAAAGTAGTGCCTAGTACCTAGGAGAAACGTACTAATTCTGGCACAAGAAAGAATAAGACACCATAATTAACATTTGTGGTGTATCTACTGATTTTTTCATCAATGCCATTTCAAAAGTGTTAAACCTTCCAAATATAGGGCCAAAGGTTTCTCGCTTGTCCACTTGCCCTGATGCTAATGTGCGTAAGGTTTGGTTAGACAGGGCGTATGGTAAAGAAGGTAAAACCTATGGAGTGTTAACATTGGAAGAGAGAATCTACTTTAAAATTGGAACTTATTACATCTTCCCCAAAAAAGGACTAAATAAAATTTCAACAATTGCGATAAGAGGAAGTGAAATATTGATGGAAAAAGTTAATGCTAGCCTACCTCATCTATATTTCATATAGATCTTAAGGCAGTTTGAGGAATGCAAGATAGGGAAGTTTGCATTGCCCTTCCATTTTCTCATCAGGAAGCTATGCAAGCATGCTAGTATTCAAGGATACACCAATGATGTCCTCAAGAAATCCCAAAATACTTCATACGCTGAACTGCTAAAGCCACTAGCTCCAAGGAAAATTGTTGGTGAGACATTGGGACCAGAATAAGAGTAAGAACAGATGGTGGGGGCCATTGTAACTCAACTTGCAGGGCCGAGCCAACCTCCAAGCATAGGACCCAGTCAACAACATGAAGTAGGGCCTAGCATGAGCCAACATTATCAACCACCACCACCATCGCAGGATTACTGACCGTCGATGAGCCATCTCAGGGCCATCGTTGAGACAGTCAGTTGGGAAAGTTGTGATGATGCAAATCTCTTCTACATCATCAATGATACTGTATGGTCCATTGTCTCTATAAATCATGCATGGGGTGAGGTGTCCATTCAAATAGGAGGAGAGGTGAGTTATTGATCACAAAAAAGTTTAGGGAACACTACATCCTTTCAGGTGCAAGTAGAAACTGGTGAAGGGGCCACAGTGGTGGTCATGCAGCACCAAGATGTAGCAGGAGTTGTAGAAGTGGTCACAGACCACATAAAGAAATCTTTTAATGTCCCTATTGTGCCACTGGAAGATCTCATAGGAGCACGAGATGCCTAAACTTTAGCAGGTCCCTCAATGACTCCTGCAAAGCATGAGGATGTGCTTGATCGATTGTTACAAATAGGAAAAGTAATAACATCCTTGTTTGACATCCCATAGGATGTTACAACAACACAATCAAACCTCATCTCCATCAAAGGAAAGCTGGTCATGATAGAAATAAGGGTCAAGCATGCAGAAGTAGAAGTGGTAAGACTGCAAGAAAGGCTTGTAACCCTAGAAGCGACATAGTCGGATCCCTCCCAATTTGTTCCCACAAACCAGCTAGACACCTTCAGGACCAAGAAACTCAACAAGTTGCTGGTGAAAAATAAAAGAGTGGCAAAAGAAAAAGAGAAGGTCAACTGGGATGCCTCCATCGCACAAGTGGAAACTTACACATAGGCCAAGGCACTCAAGGCCTTACAAGAAGAAAATAGACAACTTGTTGCTGACAGTCTTTGGTTGACCTCTATTGAGAAAGAAAAGAATGTTATCAAAGAAATTTTTTAGCAGCTATGAGAACAGTTGATCAGGGTCAACCAGGACATGAACCATTTGGCCAGGGAAAATCGAACCCTCTCAATGGAGGAGGTACACACCATCCATTAGAAGAAGGCCATCAAAATAAGTGCATGGTAGAACGAGGCCAAGCAACATAAAAAGTTAAAAGAGCACTTCCGAGACTAGGTGGGAATGTACAAACAAATCATCAAGAAGGAGATCCATATGGCCAAGGCCCACATCAACACTTTTAGTGTTCCAAACACTGATTGGCAGGCCATATTGGACACATATGCATTTTTCCACTAGGTGGAAGTTAAAAGCTAGGACCTACAGATTCAGGATCTCACAGAGTACATGGAGTTGGCAAGTCTACAGTATGCCAATCTAGCCTTGTTGATAGTAGGGTGCCCAAGGATAAAGCTTGAGAAGCAGGTAGCTACCACCTATGCCAAGTATGAAGCAAAATTTGTAGAACACAAGAAAACATTGCAAAAGCTAAAAGTCACAAATTCTAAATTAGGAGTGTTTAAATCAAGCTATGAAGGACAAAAAGATATTGCAATCGACTTGGCTCAACAACTTACAAATTTTTAGGAGTACAGAGACAAAGCCAGAGCCTACGAGGAACAATGATAGTTGTTTATGACCTGGTACATCAAGGCAAACAAAATGTTTCCACAAGTACCGTGCCCATGGGATGTGCTGACTCCATTAAATATTGGAGCATCAACATGGATGGCACAGGATCCATGAACTGAAGAGCAAAAACTCCAGGAACTACTTCAACATTATCAAATCACAAAACCTGGAGCACAAGACAAGGGAAAGAAACCCATGGAGTAGCCATCGCCACTACGAACCACATGAGCTCCACCCAATTTTGTAATTTTGACAATTTTTCATTTTTTGTGTTGTGTCCAAATTTTGTTCTACTGAGTCCTCCATTGTGGTATAAATAGATTTCCTGTCAGTCAATAATCCCATACCTATCCATTGTGTAATCAATGGGACTTGTTCTCATTTTGACTCAAGGATGAGTTTTCATTCAGTCATGGGGGTATGATGGATCATGATTCATATGATTGTGATATCGGACCCATGATATCGAATACGTGATATCAGGTATGTGATATTGCACCCAAGAATGATATCGGATATGCGATATTATGGTTTTTGTGTGGGCCTATAAATACACATGTAGGCACATGGGGAAAACAGGTCTTTTTGGTCAGTTTTAGAGAGTCAGTTTAGTGTGGGATCTTTTTGTTAGTTTTTCTTCTCAACCCTCCCTCGCAGTGCATGCCCATAGTGTGGTGATTGTAATTGTATGACATCCTTTATTCGAGTGTGATGTACTTGGACACACACCTGACCGACAATAAAGATCGAGATTACTTCATCATTGCAACATTCACTTAGTTTAATTATTTAATTATTGTTGTTATTTATTGCTTTCATAGTTAATATCTCTTCACCCTAAACTCCTTAAATGCAGAATGAGTACAACTTAATCATGAGCATTTAAGTGTGACTACTTGGTAGCCTAGTAGCATACCTAGGATTTGTGCTTGGTAATCCCAGTAGTAGTCATGCACAAGGTTCAAGATGTGTACGAATGATTAAGGAACAGATGCTCATCGTACTTAGGCTAGCTTAAACTCTCTAAACCCTTTCCCTCTTAAGTTAATCAAAGTTATTTCCATCGCCTCTAGGAGTAGCAATAGCTTAGGACCACATCATACACCTCACTCTAGACTAAACCGCACATGATAAACCAAATACTAGTCCAGGTGGGAAGACAGTGAACTACAATCAGCGAGTAACTATCTAGATACCACAACTAGCCCACCTTTGGAGTTTGACTGGATCATGCGTGAAATGCTCGTATTCGTATGGTTGAGTGTAGGGGTACCTCACTACTCATCACAAGTTGAACGATAAGCCCAAAGAACATCATTAATTTTTGTACTCCAGTCCTTCCTATATTTGTTAATGGTTCATGTTAGTATTTTTGTAATCTCTTTGTTGGTTACCTCTAATTGACCATGGACTTGGGGGTGGGAAGGTGTTGTTAATTTATATTCTACCCCCAAGCATTACATTAAGTTTCTAAATGTGTTACCTATGAAATAAGTTTCATTATCAGAAATTAGTGAATGTGGCACCCCAAACCTATTCAAAATATTTTGTTGTATAAATTTGGTAACAGTTGATGATGTATCATCAGTAACAGCTGCTGCTTCTACCCATTTTCTATAGTGGTCAACTGCTACTATAATATACAACTTCCCATTAGACATGGGTGTGATGGAACTCATGAAGTCAACACACCATATGTTAAAAGGTTCCAATGGTTGATCCACTGTTGAGGACCTTCCATGCAAGTGGTCATCCCGCCATCATGTTGAAAATGTTCACAAGACTTGAAGAACTAATGTGAATCGCTAAAGATTCTAGGCCAATAGTATCCTACCATTAAGATTTTCATGGTTTTGCATCTCCTTGCATAGTCGCCTCTGTAATGTCCTTCATGAGCATCTTGAAGAATGTGTAGTTGATCTTCGTCAAGGACACACCAACAGATCAAGCCATCAACATAGACCGTATAAAGGTGTCCATTGATTTCCATGAAGTATTTGAATCAGTGAAGAAATTGCAGTTTTGTCGTAAAATCCAAGTCTTGTGGAATCTCTTGAGTGAGAAGATATGTGAGGATGCCATTATACAATATTTCTTTTTTAGGCATTTGCTTGCTTATTACTCTAGTAAAAAGGAGTTCATCTAGAAATTGATCAGAGAGTGGGCTTTCATCCTCTTTGTTATCCCATCTTAAGTGAGAAAGGTGGTCAGTGACCACATTCTTAGTTCCTTTTCAATCTACCATAGTAAAATCAAATTCCTACAAGATCATAATCCACCATATAATAAGAGGGCTCACCATCAGCTTATTCATAAGGAAGTGAATTTCACTATGATCTATATGCACAAACAGTTTGTAACCTAGTAAATAATGTCTAATCTTTTCTAGTGCATACACCACTTCCATTAATTATTTTTCCATGGTCTTGTAATTTAACTGTTCCCCCACAATGCTTTAGCTTACATAGTGGATATAATATGGACTCATTATCATTGTACACGATGCATGAAATATGCTTCTTCTCAATCTTTCCTAGCTCATTTTTCTTAGATATTTTGAGAGATAGGTTTTTTATACCCATTCACACATTAACCGTGCTTAACCAAGCAGTTCACATGATAATGGGAAAGTCACTTTTGCAATTGTCCACCTTGATTACTAGAAAATTAGTAGGATAGGACCACCCACAAACTATGATCACAATGTCCTCTACTAATCCAAAATAGATAGTAATCGACTAAGCTGCTAATTATAAATAGATTTTGTTCTTCTTAAGAGGTGGTAGTTTCCAAGCCTTGTACATATCATGGGAGATGAGGTTAACTCTAGAACTAGAGTTAGGAAGAGCCTTACATGGATCTTGTCTAGCAATCTGTAGATAGATGAGTGGACATCTTCAATCAAATATTTTTGTAGGAAGGTTGTCAACCTTAATCCAATCAAAAATATCATGGGTTAACATTATAATATAGATCCTAGGCAACACTTGGTTTGAAGGACACTCAAATGTATTTGATGTAGAGGATGAGGGTGATGAAGATGAAGGATGATCAACTAGAGTAGGTTGCGAGGGCTAGAGAGGATTTTTGGCCCAAAAGAAAGGTCATTTCCTTGATTAATTATCTAGACCACTTGGTTGAAAAATTGGTTGTGAGCGTATAGGCCTTGTAGCATTTTGTTGTTGTAATTGTGAAGGAATCTCACCCTACATGGATGGAGCAAGAGGTAGCTGAGTTGAAGGAGGAGGTGTAGGTACAAAGGGATCCGAAGGATGATAAGGATATGAATATGGGTTTTCCCCTCAAATATATGGTGAATGTGTTCGATGATACTCTAGAGGATAATAATGATGCTAAAATGATGCATGACTTGCCGAACTTCTACGGGAGATGGGCTACTAAACATAGTACTCGTATAGATCTAGTTGCCTATAAGGGTACTACTACCTTGGTGGTGACATTCCCCATAATTTTGGTTGATACCCCTATTGGTATTATTTGTATCATTGTGGAGGAGCTCCACTTGGGTAGTAAGATTATTGTTGCTGGTGGAACTATCTTGGACTACCTTGAGGATAAGGCAATCATCTTGGCGCTTACCTACGTGCTAGGTGAGGACTCAATGCATACAGTCTAGACTCTTGTAAGTGTGAAACCATAGGGAAACATCCCTTAGGATGTTCATATTGAAAAATTTTACATTATGTTTCATCATCATAGTTAGACTCCACAACTTCCTCTACTATAGCAACTTTACCCTTACCTCTGTAGTAGCCACATTTAGCTTCTTTTCACCTCTTGTAATTACGATCACTAGTTTGCTCTTTGGATTCTTTGGCAATATTTAAAGCAATTTGAAAATTTTCATCCAAAGAGTCCCATAAATTTTCAACCTTGGCCAAAATATCAAAAACAAAGTTTTGGATGGGAAAGATCTTTTTGTTCACCACTTCATCAAGTGGTGACTCATCCTCATGAAAAAATTAGACCTCTCATTTTTTAATGTAATGGTCCTTGTTATACTCTTCAACACTATTCCTTTTTCATAGCTCACCCTCTTCTTTTGCTACCTAATCAATTAACCTTTCAATTTGATGAGCTCTCATTTTAGAAAATCTTCCTTGGGAATACATCCCAAGGGTTCTTCTTGTTTCTGCTCTAAGCCCATTTATGATGTGGTAAATTTTTTCCATCTGAGAGTAATCATGGCCATGGAATCTATGTAAGAGTCAATAGTATTGATCCATGGTGGCATCCAAGGGTTCATGTGCTTCTTATTTATAGCCTTGAATTTTCCTTCTTAGATTAGAGACTCTGGATTACATTTGATATTTGTCATTGAATAGTTCTACATGGTACTCCATCTTTGGATAGACTCTAGTTCCAAGGACTGGTACTAGTTTTCAGCTTCCTTAATGAGTGTCCTTGGGAAAAGCTTGAGTCTCTGCCACTCATTCTCTATGTTCTGTACAACATAGGCATCTTGAAAGGCTTGTAGATGTGTCTATGGATCAGAATTGTATCCCCTCTCAAATCTTGAAATATTGTTCATATCTAGGAACTTGATCCAACTATCCTTCATATGCCTAGTTGGGATTTTCATTTCCTCTACAATGTTGAGCACACTTTGAGTTTCCAATAAAGGTTCATCATCATCACTATGTTGATGACACCGATGATGGTTTCAGCCACCCCTTCTGTTTTGATGGCCTTCATGGTCATTGTTATTTTATCAATCACCTTCATCATGGTTGTTTCAATGGTGACTTCCATAAGAACCATCAACTGAAGAGGAATGCTCAAAATCACATGAAGAGGATGAAGAGGAAGGTGGATCGCCACTGCCACTATGGTGTCTACCACCACTCTTATGCTTATTATGATTACCATGCTTAGATCCCTTGTTGCTACAATGTTTACCCAAGTGCCTACCTTGGCTATCACTCCTTCCTAACCCTAGTTTATGAATAGTTGATCTTAGGGTCAAGTTCACACCCTTGCCATCAATAGCAAGGGGTGGAGAATCTTCAATTTTTGATCCTTTCAAAGGAGGATTCTGATTGTTTTCTTGATCTAGTAGGAACAAGGGATTAGTGTAATGTTTTTCCTTTGTAGCTTCATGGAATTTCTCCTAACATTTATCTCGTTTACATTGTGTTTTAGTGGAATAGTAGTTTCAAGTGTCGCATCCATTCATAATGTATCCACAGGAATAGTAGATTGTCAAAGAATCCATTGTTCAAGTGAAGATATGCTATGCCCAACATCTTAAGGATTTTAAATAACATTCCAAGCACAAATCTATCAAGGGGAAAGATGACATTGCCCTCCATATCATGCCATCACATTTGTTCATTCTGATGTAGGATGAAGATGAAATTTGGCACAAATTCATTTGCATGAGTGTATACCACCTTGCATTCTTGTGGAACCGGTGGTTTAGTATCTTTGAGCTTACAAGAAGAATAAAAATTTTTACAAAACAAAATGAAATTGTTAGTGTGCTTTTATAATTTTTATGTATAGTGGAAATGATATTGACCTTGAGGTTCATACAATAATATTAATGATATTCACTTAGACCTAAATAGTACATGTTCGACAAACAAATTCCTTGACAATGGTACCAATGATGAGTAGCGAGGGTACCCCTATGTCCAACCTTATGAATCATAAGCGTTCACACATGATTCGATTGAATTCCATGGACTTCATCATTTCTAGTGCACTATCCCTTTAGGAAGTGAATCTAGCTTTAAGGTTAATTATTGTCTTCCCAATTACACTTGTGACATTTGTTGGTATGGTTAAGTGTAACTGAGACATTCAATTTGTATCATTTTTTATGTTTTATAGTCAGGTGCTTGAAATGTAGATAAAAAGGGATTTAATTAACTAATCTAAATTAAGTAATTATCTAATCATTTAACTAATCTTAACATAAGTATCCATTCCCACTTTTCGTACACTTCCTAAACCCATGTATCCACTGCTAGATGAGCAAATGCTGTGCTGCTAGGTATACCAAGTGATAACATTGCTAGGATTACCAAGTGAATACGTGTTATGCTTGAAGCAGTCGTACTTATGTGCATAANAAATATCTAATCTATCCAAAGTGCTAGAATGTTTATTAGAAAGCTGATCTTTATTGTTGCACACACTATTGTGCTTAGGTACAACAATGCTCGAATAAAGATCCATACACAATGATTCCTACTACAGGCACTTAGGGAATAAAAATTCTAACTTTTGAATGGAACAAATGCAAGAGCTTCACTACAATTAAAATATAGATTGCCATAAATGTGGCTGGTTGATGCATATTTATAGGTAACAAACAAACACTGCATCAATGGGGCCTCTCAACAAAATCAACTATGTCGATGAGGCCTCATCAACGCAGCCAACCAATGATGATTCATCAAAAGCCAAATGGTCCAAGCCTCCTAGGGAACCATTTTTCATTGAAGTACCATTGTAGCCACAAAACATAAAGCCTAGAGAGCCCTTCGTCATATGGATATCACTTGCACTTTCTTTAGGCCCTAAGAAGCCTTTCATCATGCATGTCCTTCCTTCAGTGGCTTCAACATCATAGTGTGATCAACAAATTACTAATCCTATAAATCCTAGGAAACCATTTGTTATATAGGTCCCTCAACTTCAATAATTAAGACCATAATGATCCATGATCAAAGCCCACTTGTTATAGCTAGTAACTCAAAGGTTAGTTAGAAATCATCATCACAACAATGATGAACTTATCTTGTTGCTAAACTAATGACAAAGCCTACTAAAGGTGGCCTACAATAAAAGGCCTCGAAACAAGATACAACAAGATCAACCACACCCATAAACAAGGGGTGGTCAAGGCACATGAACCAGAACCTTAGCCAAAAACTCTAGGAAGGATGGAAGAGGTTAGAACCACCAAGGTTGAAACATCACAAGACAAGGAAAAGAATTTCCTCACAATAATGGAACAATCCAAATGATCATTAAAATAAAAGAACATGTCACCAAACCTGTATGACCTAGTCATGACATCTCCTGCACATAGAGATGCACTAGCTCAAGTGTTAACCTCTATTCCTACAAGTAGAGACATGCCTACCAACAAAGAGTTAATCTACTCTGTCATTGAGTAAGCTTTACTTAGGGAAAATGGACATCAAACCATGCTCCACTTCTGTGATAGTGAAGTGAGAATTGACTCTCAAAATGGAAAGTGTTATTTGCTCCTCTTCTCATTACTATACGCATTAGTAGATATAAGGTTCATTGTGTTCATGTGGATGATGGGGTGGCCATGAATGTCATATCATATTCCATTTTCGACAAGCTAAACTTAACTAAGAACATCCAAGAAACCACTACTTTAGCACTCAATTCATTTAATGGATCACAAGTAGCAGCGTGAGGTTCAATCTTCTTGGATTTCATAGCTAGGGAACAGTTTCCTCCATTTACCAAATTTCTAGTAGTTGAAGGGATACCTAGGTTTACCTTGACCTTATGAAGACCATGGTTGGCTAAGCTTTGTGCAATTTCATCTCTTATACATCAGGAGATTCATTTGCCATATGAGGATGGGGAAATTTTGATCTGTGGAAACAATGCATTAGTACCTTCAGTTAACTATGTCAACATCATTAGAGGTCTAGAGGTGGAGTTTCAAGAGGAAACTCCTAATACCTAGATTGGGATCAATGATAAGAAAAACAACAATTCTAATAACACCAACTCTATGACATCAAATAACCAATGAAAATGCATGTAATTGGCCATGTCAAATAAAAGAGATGGTGAGCATAGGATTGTGCAAAAAGGATTTGTTGATCTGTCGAACATCAAACAAGAAGTTCCTAGCAAACATCTAATCTTCTCTCTTGTTAAGGATCATATATTTACTTTCACAACATTGTATTATGTTTCAATGTTGATTTTATCCTTATATGCTCTTTTGAAAGCATCCCATACTTGCTAGACAATGTATGAACCATGGCTTGCTAAGGCCTAAAACTAGCACTATAGCCTACTAAGGCCTAAAACTAGTACTACCACCCACTAAGGCCTAAAACTAGTGAACATGATGACCTCTTCTTTTCATCTCCATACCAACATTGTAGCCAATTTATCCAATAGCATCATTTACCAATCTTACTTACATGCTTATACCTTGTTTCACCATTTTTACTATATAGCCTTGCTACATTTTTACTACTTACACTCATATAGAAATACAATGCATAGAGGAATATAGAAATATGTCAAAAACCAATAAAACTTTTGTAGCCAAATGTCCATCGTCATAGTCAAAATTATGCAATGTAACAAAAATAGACAATATAGTCTTTAAATTCATGAGTATGGTGACTATCCATCAACCATGATACTTAAGATTGCCTGCCTAACACAATAAAAATACCTACATAGTTTTGAGGAACACTTAGTGGCTAAGAAACGAGAAAGAGAATCGGCAAAAGAATAGCTTGGATTTAAGAAACCTGATCCAAGAAAGAACAGGTAGAAAAAAGAAGCTATGCTTAGCAGCAATAGGAGAGGATTTGCTATCTATAGTTGTGGATCAACCATTTCGTTTTCCTGCAACTTTCACATTTGTTATTAGCATTCTGAGTGTTGGACGGCATTGGAAAAGGACTAGATCCTCGGTTTGATATAACTCGGATTGTGAAACCGTATGCCTTAAGAGTTGCTTCATTTCGTGATGTTGATATAGAAGCTGTTCTAAAGGACTTTAGAAACAAGTGGAATAGACAATCACGTGCATTCTCCAATATTTTTAGGTAGTCAAGTAGGGTCGAAAAGATAGCATGTTTTATAGAAAAATTGGAGCAAGGAG